>WTXL01000071.1:0-161422 GCA_022376525.1 Russula vinacea
AGGAGCCTGCGGCGTTCAACTGGAACGGAGGAATCGGATATTCCAGTGAAGTTGAATATCACGACAAGCGGGTTCCTTATGATTACATGGACGGGTGGTACGAGGATGGGACGGATTCTGATAGCTATAACGACGCCCTCGAACATTACGAAGTCACCCTCGTCTCCCCCCCACCCGACAACCAAATAAAGTCACGTGCTTCAATCGGATCGGTCCGGCAAGTTCAAAATGCCAATTTATTTTTTTCATCACAAGTTCAGAGTTCGCAAAATAATATATATATATATATTCTACATATTTACAATTTATCTAAGGCTAAAGGAGGGGAGGGGGAAAACCCAGGGAGCAAACCCTCCTCTTGCACAGGAGAGGGTGTCAATGCAGAGGCAGGGAGTGCAGGGGAAGGGGGGAGGGGTTGATGCAGCGCGCAGGCCAGGGGCGTCGACACAGCACACAGGCCGGGGGCATCGACACAGCGCGCAGGCCGGGGGCGTCGACACAGCGTGCAGGCTGGGGGCGTTGACGCGGCGCACAGGCTGGGGGTGTTGATGCGGCGCGCAGGCCAGGGGCGTTGATGCGGCACGCAGGCCGGGGGCATTGACGCGGCACGCAGGCCAGGGGCGTTGACGCAGTGCGCAGGCCGGGGGGCATTGACGCGGGGCACGGCGGAGGGAGGCATTGGAGGGGGCAGGAAAGACAAGAGGAAACCCCCTCCGACTCGCGTTTGGGGGCGAGGGAGGGGGTGGCGGTTGACAGAGTACGGAGGGGGGGCACCGACGACCAAAAAAGAAACCCCAGCCACTCGCGTTTGAAGCGAGGGGTGGGGGTTGGGGGCACGAGACAAGGAGGGGTGGCAGGAATCAACAAAGTCTCGTGTAAATTTCACGTGACTTTGTTTGGTTGTCGGGTGGGGGGAGACGTGGGCCAGCTAACATTACGTCTACGATTATTATAATAGATGATGACGTAAGCAAGTTGCTCGCGACGACGAATGAAGCAATCAGCAATACGCTAATAAAAAGGTGTCAATCACAAAAGTTCGCGAAGCGCTCGCCGCGTCGAACAACGACGTGTTCCACCGCGCTCTGGTGGCCACAAAACGACCTCGCCGTCTCCGACGCAAAAGGCCACCGAAGTCGCGCACCGCACAGCAGGCGAGGGCATTGTTGTTGCATCCGTCCTCTCACGTGGGATGGGCTCGTCGCCGGGCGGCGTGCGCGACGTCCTCATCGGACTCGACTGCGAGACGGACTTTGTGACGCAATGCACTCTTTCGATGTCTCGTGGCGGACGTGGCGTATACCGCCGCTTTTTCTTGCAGATTTTGGCTCGGGTGATCAAGTCGCCCCTCCAGAAGAGAGCCGGCAATCGTCGGGTCCACGAGTCTCACCATCGATCCGATATGTGTCCTGGGTGTGGAGCGATTTGAAAGATAAAGGAAGACCCTTGCTTTGAACCTCCCGAGGGATGGCGCGGATGGGTAGCGGAAAAGATATGTCACGTGTCGCCCTCTCGGCGGCTCAACACCAAAATTTATTTGAGTAAATCGAGGCAAACCCGTGTCGAATCTTCATCGTCCCGACGCGAGTGGACTAAGTACGTACTTACAGAATTGTGCCTGGTATTTCAAAGTTCCCACACTGGAGATATATTACCGGGACCTTGACCGGAGTTTGCGGGTCGGCCAAGCTTGAGGTACTGTAGGTGTATTGCGATAGAAGAGGGAATAGTTCACCAGTATCGTGACCACCTGTAGACAGTATGCGTCAACGGTCTCGCGATCTTAGGGCGAGTAAGTCAGTCGGGGTGTAGACGAGAACGACGCCCAACGTACCATAACATAGAGTTGCGCAACGAAGACGGTAAACTTGTGATAATATCAACGTGTGCCCTGCGCTCGAAGCGCAAGCGCAAGGAAGACATCCAGAAGACATCTGACGGGCCTCGACTATCTGTGGCCGCCGCGACGAACGAAACGGTTTCACGTGATGAACAACTGCTATGCTGCTTTATCGACCAAAACCTTCCTGTAGGGCAGTTCTGTGTTAACAGTAACTAGTCTGTATGATTGTATCAGTATGAAAACATGTTTCCATCTCTTCACAATCTCAACACTACTCTACTTGTCAACACGGCCTCATGAATGCTTGTAGCCTAACACCTACTTAAATCTCGTGTATCGTTACAGTAAACGCGTGTCATTTATTAAATGGACCAGTATGATAAGGATACTGTTTGGGACTCGATTGTCCCCCTTTCTCGCCTCTCGGCGGTCGGACCTTTCTCGCGTTTGCTGCGGCACCCTCAGGCTAGTGAAGTACCAGATCGTACTCAACCGCTGGGATGTATTATACAACTCGACAAGAAAAATACACCTCCTAGACATCTAGCAAAGCGCCGTGAGTATGGTACACATGATCATCATCGAGTTCAAGAATTATGGCTGGCCCAAACCAAACCAACATCTTTTACGCGCATACTAAACTCCATTTGCTACCACCACCCCAGCTCCTCATCCTCCTCATCCTCATCCTCATCCTCATCCGCACTATGGGCGTACCCGTGGAACCACGGAGGATGCAGCATCAAACTATCATCGGATAAGACATCCTCGACTTCATCACCACCATCATTTTCATCAACATCCCTGTGGAAGAGTAAGAGGCCCATATCTCTGCTCCAGTTGGAAAGCGTGGGCCACCAGCCCGTTGACCGATATCCGACATCGGGACCCTGAACATCGACCACAATCTCGCTGAAGAGTTGAACTGCGCGGTCAGTCGCTTCGCACGCGCGCAAATCGAGCGCCTCTAGCGGAACGCCCTGTTCTACGCGTCCGGTAAGCATGTCAAGCAGGTTGGACGTGTCGCTGGTATGCAAGGTGTTGAGGAGACTAAGTTTAGTCAAAGAAGGGAGCAGAGGGCCTTCTGGCGGCATCTCTTTGGCGAGCACGGTGGTGAACGACCTCGCTACGGTACCGACGAGGCGCACCCGTTCCAACAACGGCCAGCGCGGCGCATGGGCAAGCCAAAGCCGTTCGGGGAACCGGGAGGAATTCTGCACAGTGAGAGTATTCAGGGAACCCAACGGGAGCGCCGCTAAAGTCGCGTCAAATATCTCAACGTCTGTCCCAAACCTCCAAGTATGGCCCGAAGCGGTGAAAATCGCCCGTGCGGAGAGCGTTGCGCCGATCAAGGATACTGGATTTTGCACTTCCATGTCGGCTCCCGCTGCCGTCCACACAATGACTTCAGTCAGAGAAGGTTCGCCACTAACTAGGATGCTTTGTAGGGGTTCACCGTCCTGAGGTCCATGGGCGTTGCGAGAAAAGTATGGAATGAGTGCCCGTACGTCATCAGCCCCCGAAAGTTCTGACGTGACGTCGACACGGACCCTAATGAGGGCGGGGAGAGCGAGGTGAGAGAGTGCCAGTGTACAATCTGGCGCGGAGGCTGCGAGATTGAGTTGGGTGAGGGAGCGATGTGTGATGACACGCGTGGGGTCTGAGACGGACGTGCCAACTGGAGGAGCCCTTGGAGTGGCATAGTTTACAACAAGCGTTTCTAGTTGCGGCATTTCCTCCATCGCGTCCAACCACTCTCCAATACTTGGTCTTGAATGCAGCGAAAGAGTTTGCAGCTCTAGGATTCGCAAACCTTTGAAAAGTGGTGACGTCCAGCTAATGTCGCAATGGTCTAGTTGGAGGCGGGAAAGCCTAGGGGCGATGCCGTCGAAAAGGGTGGGAGGGATGAATGCATTTGCGGAAATCCCCATGCGTAGATGAGCTTCGTCTTCAACGACCAGAGATAACCATTCGAGGGCAGGAGCTTTTGACGCAAGTTGGTTAATCGTCGATTGAAGGTCGGCGAAATCCGCAGAGATGCTGAGGCGGCAGGTGTGGGATACGTGGGCCGCGAGTTGTTTTCGGAACGCGTCGAGTCGGTCTCCTCCCCAATGAACGCAGCTGAGATTGGCCTCCAACTCCAAGGGGGCCATTTTCGATCGCAACAGCACTTCCGCGGCGCCGGCCGAAGTCAGGGTGGTGAAGTCAACACGGCTCCAAAAGCGGGGATGGTTAAGCGCTATCTCGCGCCATCGATGACAAACATGGGAGACGCGTAGCCATGCAAGATTATCTTGTTTATCACCGGTAATCAGTCGCACATATTCTCTGGGTAAGGACAAGAAGGAGAATATAATTGCAATGGTTTCAGGTGGCAGACGGGAGATTGGGGCGAGCGCGTTACGACGGAGTTTCAAGGCCCGGGCGGTCTTCTCCAATGACTCCAGTTCGTCGTCAATAGCCTGTCGAAGGCATTCAGTCGAGTCTTCTATGCTTGAAGCCATTCAACAATGTCAATTGGTTTGTGATGGATGAAATAGCTTCAGTTGAAGGGACGTGCTTAGACGAGGATGGAGGCCAGTGCTCTCATAATCACTGCGTCACGCATCGCAACGCGGTCACATGATTTTTGTATCAACGTGTAACTTTACTTGCCTTGATTGTCTCTTGTGACTCTCCGTCCAATTTCGACATCTAATAGACAACTCGTCATCAAGGATAATTTACTCTCCCAGTGGCTCTACTGGTACATCCCATAACCTTCGGATCTGTCTCCTTCCGGTCTCCGCAGCAATTGATGCCCGCTTGAGAGACTATTGCCAACACAAAGACGGCTTGTATGTGTCACTACTATGTGATCCCAGCTATTAAGTATTAATTTATATGCATATGCGTGCTTCCTCGGCTGAAACTGACCTACCCAGTGGTATATAACAAGCAGGCACTCACGTTGCAACCTAACCTGCTCCATAAGAGTCTTAGAAGAGCCCATACAGTATGCTGAGGCTTGCAACGCTCTATGTATGCGCAACTACCACTCTAGGAGAAGAGCTGCCCTGCAGGTGAGCGAGTCCAATGTTGGCTTGTCGATGACATAGATCGGAAACCCAGCGGATTTACCGGCAAGATCCCCGAACCTATTGGGAGAGTGTCGTCCACGTCAACTAACTTAAGGCCATGGCGACAGATTCGAGGGTGATAATGCTCACTCGGAAACCAACGACGAGGGCAATACCTGCTCAGAAAGAGTGCGTGTGCAGATGAACAGTGTGAATTGGGGGAGGAGGGTCTTGAGGAGGGCCATATCGTTGAGGTGTGCCAATTGCTTCTCCCCAGTTGCAGGGCTCGAAGATTTCACTGTCTGAGGGCGCCCATCTGTCGTACTTGCCGTAGGACCAGTCATAGTCAGATCGTCGAGCCTCTGGTTCGGAATCTGTCCTTCAGTTTGATTCCGAGTCCAATCAATCCCACCACATTGGTCACGGTACTAGTGTGGTATCAATATTGGTGTACATCCACGCCTTGATCATGCAGATCGCATGCTTTACTAAAGAAGAGACCGATTGCAGCCGAAGACAATTCCAACGGAGGGAGCAGGGAGCATGATACTCTTCTTTACCAGGACATTGTTGTGGCTGGGCTGTAGCTGGCTAACTCACCACTGGCTCAAAATCACCCTCTCCCACGGGCCACGGGATAGTCTAGGTAGTCATGGTGAGTCAGCTACGCCCAGACTTCGCCCTCCGTCTCGGCGCAAGGCACCGATTAACGCGATAGTCTGCAAGTTCTACGTCATAGCAATCATGATATCAACGTCTTGATAGAATGTTCCGACCACTTACAAATCCACCCTCATCACACTTTCGAGGTCCCTGTTTCCGCACATAGGCGACGTTACCCAGCAGAGATTCGAAGCAGCACATCTCCGATTCGAGAATACCTCGACAGCACCCATCAAGCACCCTCCTATCATACTCTGCCATGACCACCAATCGGGAGCGTCGGCCCCAGCCCGCCCACAGACAGGTGCTGTGCGTTGATGCGCAAGACGGTCCGTGGACAGTAAGCGTTGCGGAGAATCATCACCGCCCATCCTCCTATACCTTGTACGTTAAGAGTGAGTGTCCGTTCACTAAGGAACTTTCCAAGTTTTTGTTGCGTGCTCGGCCATGTTTGGCTTTTGATTTTGTGGCCCTCGAAAGTCACGTTGCTGCGATTCGCTCCTCTGCCCTCACCTACCTAACTCAGATTTTGGTGGCTAACTGAGCTGACCGCGCCCCTTCCTTTCCCAGCCCCTACACACAACCTTACTCTCAGCCGTACCGCACGCGAGCTCGTCGAACTCGATCACAAACTCCATGATGCGCATCCATCCGTCTCTCGGCCGGCGTTGCCAATCGACCCTCCACAGCCCACAAAGCGCAAGTCCGTCATTATGAACACGCTCTCACGCCTCGCTATCCCCGCGAGCAAGTCGACAGGAGCCCGTAACAATGCTTTACACTTCTTCATGACGAGCCCCGTCCCCTCTACCCTTCCCACCCCTGTTGTTTCTCCCAAATCCGAGATTGCCGACCCGTTCTTCGACGACTTAGGCGCGGTCGCAGTTGGTGCCTCAAACTCCGCGAATCCAACAATTACAGGGCTTGCTGCGTACCTCACTACACTTTCGAACGATCAGGTCTTTCGCCAAGCGCGTCCGTGGAAGCGATTTGTCCGTGTGCGTACCGATGATCTTGAAAGCGTACGGGTAGAACGAGCTATCCGACGGGTGTACTCTGATGTCAATGCTACGATGCACAACTTGAGCGTGTTGCATGATGAGAAGCTCAGCAGATCAGATCACGAGCCACGGGGAGCAGAGACGCATGAACAGGATGACAGTTCGACACAAGACGAGGGTGCACCCTCCACCTCCGCCTCGGCAAGATCCTCGGCAAGATCCGTAATCGAAATCGAGGCCTCGGACGATGGCTCGATCGCACAGCCTTCCCCGCTTTCTCCCTTGGCGCGCTCTATCAACGGCGTGGGTCATGTTGTAGATTCTGTACCGCCCACTTCGGTGCCCGCCGAACATCCCTTATGCATCCCCCACTCACAGTCCGCGGATCCTGACAAAGCTTCGCGCTTCTCTAACATGTCCTCCACCTCCGTTGGCGCCAGTGGCACGGAGACGACATCGTTGCGCTCTGATATTCCCGTGCACCTAGCATCGACAAGCGCTATTAATACTATCATGCACAACTCGAGCGAGTTGCATGGTATGAGGCACGCCGAAACAGATCATGAGTCGCGGGAAGCAGATGTATGTCTACAGGATGACTGGTCCGTGCAGGACACCAACCAAACCCCTTCGCTTGTCAGCTCTAACATCCGCGGGCGATGGTTACATGACACAGTGTCCACCTCTGCCTTGACGAATTCTGTGATCGAAATTGGATTCTCGGACAGTGGCTCGATCACGCGGCCAACATCTCCTTCACCGTCTTCTATCTTCGTCTCTTCTTTCGCCGCGCGCAAAGTGCAAATGTCTGACTTTGAGGTGATTCGTGTGCTCGGCAAAGGATGCGCGGGAAAGGTGCTTCTTGTACGCCACAAAAGTAGCTCTCGCTTGTATGCCCTAAAGGCAATCATCAAACGGCATGTGCTTGCCCATCAAGACCTTCAACACACGCTCACAGAGCAAGCCGTGTTGCGCCGCATGGCAGCAGAGGGGACAGATCCATTTGTAGTGAAACTCTGGTGGAGTTTTCATGATAAAGAGAATCTGTTTTTGGTCATGGTGCGTCTGCCGTGCATACATCACGGTGCGCAATGTTCACAGGTATCATGTTGCTATGTATTGTGACAGGACTTCCATCGTGGTGGTGATCTTGCGACTCAATTGGCACGCTGGGGCCGCCTTGGGCGTGACCGTGCCCGTTTTTATGCTGCCGAAATTGTTGAGGGTGTCGAGGGCCTACACACTACGGGTATCATCTATCGTGACCTTAAGCCAGAGAATATCCTTATCGCCGCTGATGGCCACATCGTACTTACTGATTTTGGGCTTTCCAAGGAGTTCCCTCGTCGCTCTGCGTCGCATCCCGCGCCAGGTACCCCCCCGGTCGCAGGGACGCCACACTGGATGAAAACTGATAAAGAGTTCGCGACCCCGTGGCCACCGCGCCATGCAGACACAACGAGCACATTCTGTGGTACGGCTGAGTATCTCGCACCGGAGGTTATTCAGGGCCTTCCATATAGCTATGAGGTCGATTGGTGGAGTTTTGGTACCATGCTGTACGAAATGCTTGCGGGTATCGTGAGTACCTCCCTTCCTTCTCACGGGAGGGCTTCTAACTAATTCTTGGCATTTTCGCCACAGACGCCATTCTGGGCAGACAATCATTCCGATATGTATGTCAGAGTTCTTCATGACGAATTGCAGTTCCCCGACGACCGGGCGATGGACCAGGATACAAAGAGTCTTATCCGCGGGGTAAGTCACGACCTTCTTCTCAGTGTAGGCATCGAAGAGTGAAAATGCTTGTGATAGTTGCTACTACGTAACCCTGAGATCCGCATCAGCGAGCCTCGGATAAAGCGTCATCCTTACTTCTCGATGATGTACGTCCCCAAATTTCTACTGAGGTTTTGCTAACGTCCTGTGTTTGTTTGCTGTAGAGACTGGTCGCACGTGTATTACAAGCGTTATATACGTTCGTACTGCTTCTCAATTTGTGGTATTTTGTCCTGATCTTCCGCACAGCCCCATATATCCCTCCACTTGACCCATCAAATGCAAGTGATACCCAGAACTTTGATGACACTTTCCTGGACATGAAGCCTGTCGTCAATGACGAAAACGATCTGGACACGGACCAAGAGCGGGAGCAGACGGACCAGGAGCAGACGGACGGCGAGGATTTTGTTGCTACACCGTTCCAGTCGCGTAGCTCGGCTCATCCCCCAATGACCTGGTGGACATCTTCGACGAATACTGGTATGAAGGCCAGCATTCTGTCATCATCGATGCCACCGAAAAGGAGGAGGAAGAGGAGGACCGGGACGTCACGGGACGCAGCATTGAAGATATTCCCGCCCTCGCCTCCGAACCGCCGATATCCGCGATCAAGGCAATCGCGGAAGCAGCAGCAGCAGCATCCACAAGTCCTGATATCCGTCACAAGGAATCGAAAAGGGCTTCAGTGCCCAAACCGCACGGCCAACGGTCAAGTCGCCAACGCAACCGCCGCGGGAAGTCTGGCATACCTCAGCTCGACGACGATCTTCCAAATACAAATAATGATAACGACATGCGTACTTACGACGAGGGTGAGGAAGGTTGGGACTTCATCGAGGCAGATGGTGAAGAAAGTTATGGGGTGCGGGGCCCAAGCCTGTTTGCGCGTGGTGTTGTCGATCGGTATAGGCTGGCGGTTTTTCGCAGGGGTTCGACGCCCAACCGCACGGGAACGGGCGAGACAACAGGGCAATCCGGTCCTAGCTCTCCCAGTCCCACAGCAAAGGTGCGCCGCGGGCGCACCGGTGCCCTGCCTTTCCGTCGCCCGTCCAAGAACTTCCTACGCGCCAAGCCGCCGCCGTCGACGTCATCGCGGTCATCCAAGTCGCCAGCAAAATTACTCACGATGACCGATAATCGTACGAGTGCATCGATGTCGACAGTGTCGTCCCTCAGAGCGTCCGCACAACGCTCGGTCAGCCATCACTCAGGTCGAAGGAGTCTACCGTGTCCGTCGGAAATCCTGGTTCGGCCAGTGGTGCCTCGACGAATGGTGATGCTCGTGCCGCGTCGGACGTAGATGTTATCGAGACGGTACGGTTATCATATGTATACGCAGACGAAGACGAAGAGGAGAAACATCATCATAAGAATAACAAGCTGAAGAGAGGGGCCGAGAAGATGCTCTCGTTGTTCGGGTCACCGCGATGAAGCCAGCCCCGTCCCATCCATCCAAGTTGCCAGGAAATCGCCCTGCGAGCGTAGTTGTATCGGCGGTATCGTCGCTTCGGAGTGCAGTGCTGTACCACCACCATTTATGTGTTTGGTACGAAACGCTCTAGATTCGAACGAGAATGTATTGAATATGAACCAACTGGTTCTCCGTGGTTCGAGACACTGATGGACTTCCGCGGATCCGCACTGCCAGCTCCCAAACGAAGCAACGATAGAATTTGGGGTTGGCAATGCGGAGTCGGCGGTACAGTTTAACCTCCCTTCTATGCTCCCCTACACCGTTTGCCTATGGCAGCGACTGCACACACCACGGGTCAAATCCCTTTTGTACAGAATTGAACACTTGGCCACTGGCGCTGGACGTGGTGTCACTGGTATGGGTCCGTATTAAGAGTCCTTCTCAGCGTCGCAGGTTTATTACCGAGTGACAGACACAATGGCAACAGAGCTGTACTCTAACACATATCAGGAAAGCCATCATCATACAGTAGGTGTAGTAAGTGGCGATGCAACAGACGTCGGCATATGCAACGAGGGTGATGTTCATGTGGAGAATGTTCAGTACCGTAATCATAAGTGTTGAATTCACCGCATGAGCTGGCTCGAATCCCTTTGGAATTCCCAACACTTCCCAACACTAGAAGCTGGAGGTAGGGAGAATAGAAGTCCGGAAGGGGTTCTGTATATCGCGAATGGGAGGCGTGTTTCGGGTATCGCGGCCAGCTGGCCCAAGCGTAGGCCGCTCGCTACCACTATCGATGAGCAGTGTCAAGGATGGACCAGAGCTACGGGGCGGCCTGCAATCTGGCGTGCATCGATGAACGCGGTGAATGCATCGGTAGCATCGCTTCCTGCAGAGTATACGAGCTCCTTCAGCTCGGGCAACAGTTCCAGGGGCGATTCTCCGTCGTCTGACTGTAAAGAACGAGAGAGGTCCCGGACTAGTCCATTGTGCACACGAAGGGTCTTCACGTTGCTAAATGACCTAAGGAGATCACGCCACTGTGCGCGGTCGGCCTCGTTGTGCCACTTTAACAATGGGTTACGCTCCTTGTAACCAAGGACGAGGTACATCACAGCAGAGCATAGTGGTCGGAGCGCATCGAAAATCTGTGCAGTGGAAGATACCTGCCAGTCGAGGGGTCTGCAACCAACGTGCATGAAGAAGGTATGTGTCCTAGCTCCCTCGTAGGGATATCCCTTCACGGCAACTCCCTCGTCAGAGAACATGAACTTGGCACTGCTGAACACGATTTTCTTTGTTGCGCTTATGAAGTGAAGGAGATGTGGAACGGAAAAAGTGAGTTGGTTAAAGAATAGTATTTGGAGCCTTTCGAGGAGAGGAGTCGTGATTTGAGGAAGAAGCACCTCCAAGTAAGCGCTAACACCCCGAACCTAAAATAGCGAAGGTTAGGAAGCGTAACGCTTGTCTTGATCGGTGTATGCGATAGTCGCATCCCAACATCATGGTTGAGAACAGGGGAGTAGTGAAAGGTGACGCTGAGCGTCTCCAGCTGAGGCACAAGTAAAAGTAGTTGGAGCAAATCATTTGGGCGGAAGTATGCGGATGGGTGAACCTTTCGAAGAGAGAGCGTGACGAGGCCTACACCACTGGCAGTGGTAAGTAATGGTGATTTAATTGGAAAGGCAAAGTGTGTCAACGCGAGGCGGTGTAGATTTGGCGCTTGAAAGCTTCTGGGAAGGGTCAAGTTCGCTATGTGCTTGGTCCTAGGAGCGACATACAAGTCTTCCAGCATCGGAAATTCCGCGTTCATGGCCAAAAGCGATTTCCGTAATTTCGAGGTAGGGACATGAAGGCGGATGCGCCGGACTCGGTCGCGCTGTCGGAGCGCAAGAAGCATTCCTTCTTCATCCTCCGCGGTCACTTCACGATCTTGGTCTGCGTAATCTATGACGAGAGGGAGAGGGGGTGAATGCGCGAACATCTCTGCTACGGGGGTGCCGTATGTGCAGACAAGGCAGAGACGGAGGCTGGATGGTGATTCAAGGATGAGTTTCCGCCACCTAGAACATACGCGCGCGAGGCTCTGCCACCAGCGTTCGCGGGCCCAATCCCCTCCGAGTAGTAGATACCTATCATCGGCACCGCCCTCGTCAAAAAGAATTGTTCGATAAAGACAAAATATGTTGAAAATCGCATCATCGTCGAGGATATGGATACATGCACGATGTGGGCTCGGGCTGTTGTAGTTGTTGAGCCGCGTTATTACGCGAGCTAAAAATATAGTGGGAACGTACCTTTGGCGTTGGGGCCTAACAGCCGGGTGTACAAGCAATGAGGTATGGCTGGAAGGCATGTGCTGTATTAACACGGATGTGGTTAGTGACTGAGGTTGGCTGGCAACGTGTAGCCCTCATGGTTGCGAAAGTGAGAGACGCTCAACTTTGCGTCGTACCCAGATTTGGAGAGTGCACGAGCTCGTGCACATGCACACCCCGCTTCTGTTCCGCATGGCTTCGATTGCTGCGGATTGCATGGCTTCGCTCAGGACACGCAAACGTGGATTAGAGCCATTTTCCCGTGCCATAAGACACTGTCCCTGGCAACAGCATCAGGGTCTGTGAAAAGTAAGCACTTGGCCTTCATGATGAAGCTTCATGGATAAGGACTGAGTAATGAGTACTAATGAGTGCTGAGTACTAAGGCAGTATACTGTAGGCCTGAGGCTGAACGGCAAACGCCGAAATAGTACCCTCAGTTCCGTCCGTAATCTCGCCGCTACGTCACTATACTGGTGTGGTGTGGTACCGGTATACATCAATCATCATGTACATCTACGCCTTTACCCAGATGATGTGGGCATCATGTATGTCCCACTGAAAGATTAGGCGGAGAGACCCGGACTGGAGTATGATACGCTAGGCTGCAGCTGGCTAGCCACTGGTGATCCTGGTATGTAACGCTACTGCCCTCGACAATCTGTTCCGCCCATTTCCGTCCCCCAAAACGACAAGTCCTACGTCATAGCAATATCGATATCTTGATAGCACAACGCTGGCACAACGTTCCACCAACTCACAAATACACTCTCATCCCGCGTTCGAGGTCTCTGTTTCCGCGCATGGGCGACGTTCGAAGCATCAACGTCTCCGTTCTTGATTCTGATTCGACAGTACTCGTCAAGAATACCACCATGACCACCACTCGGGAGTTTCAGTCCCCACCTGCTAGACACGTGCTGCGCATAGACGCGCAAGATGATCTCTGGACAGTGAGCGTTGCGGAGGACCCTCACTGCCCATTCTCCTATACCTTGTACGTCAAGAGTAAGTATCCGTTCACCACTTGCCGAGCTTAGCTGACCGCGCCTGTTCCTTTCATAGCCCCTACGCGCAACCTTACGCTTAGCCGCACAGCGCTCGAGCTCGTCGAGCTCGATCACAAACTCCATGATGCGCACCCGTCTGTCTCTCGGCCGGCATTGCCGATTGACCCTTCTGCGCTTCCACAGCCCACAAAGCGCAAGTCCGTCATTCTGAACACACTCTCACGCCTCGCTTCCCCTGCGAGCAAGTCGACAGGAGCCCGTAACAGTATTTCACACTTCTTCGCGACGAGCCCCGGCAGCCCCATCCCCTCTGCCCTCCCAACTCCTGTTGTCTCTCCCACATCCGAGATTACCGGTCCGTTCTTCGACGACTTAGGCGCGGTCGCAGTCAACGCCTTGAACTCTGCGAATCCGACGACTACTGGCCTTGCTGCGTACCTCACTACACTTTCGAACGATGAGGTCTTTTGCCAAGCGCGTCCGTGGAAGCGATTCGTCCGTGTGCGTACCGATGATCTTGAGAGCGTATGCGTCGAGCGAGCTATCCAACGGGTGTGCTCTGATGCCGCTACGCACATAACATCCCCGGGCACGGTCAATGCCACGATGCACAACTCGCGCGTATTGCATGATGCGGAGCGCACCGGAACAGAACACGAGGCTCAGGAAACAGCGACACATGAACAGGATGACAGATTGACACAAAACACCGAATTATTTCCATCGCTTGACAACTTTGAAGGTACTCCCTCCCCAGTGCTGGAAGACACAGAACCCACCTCCACTTCCGCAAGATCGGGGATCGAAATCGAGGCTTCATACAATGGCTCGATTGTACAGACAACATCGCCTTCCCCGCCTCCTCTCTTGGAACGCTTTCGCACCTCCGTCGATGGCGATCAACGGGATAACTGTCCCATGCTGGATACCAACCGAACCCCTTCGCTTGACAACTCTGGCAGGCCATTGTCACATGATACAGCGTCCACCTCAACCTCGACGAATTCTGTGATATTCCCAGACAGTAGCTCGATCGCGCGGCTAATATTACCTTCACAATCACCTACCTTCCCCTCTTTCACCGCGCGCAAAGTGCAAGTGTCCGACTTTGAAATGATTCGTGTTCTCGGCAAAGGACGCGCGGGAAAGGTGCTCCTTGTACGCCACAAAAGCAGCTCGCTCTTGTACGCCCTCAAGGCGATCACAAAGCGACACGTGCTCGCGCATCAAGATATTCAACACACGCTAACAGAGCAAGCCGTGTTGCGCCGCATGGCGGCAGACCGGACGGATTCGTTCATAGTCAAACTTTGGTGGAGTTTCCATAATGAAGAGAATCTATTTTTGGTCATGGTGGGTCTGGTGTACATATACATTGTTTTCGGATGCTTCGTACTGACACTCTATCGTGAAAGGACTTCCACCCCGGCGGCGACCTTGGGACACAACTAGCACGCTGGGGCTGCTTCGGGTGTGACCGCACCCGCTTCTATGCTGCTGAAATTGTTGAGGGTGTCGAAGGCTTGCATGCTGCGGGCGTCGTCTATCGTGATCTTAAGCCAGAGAATATCCTTATCTCTGCCGATGGCCACATCGTACTCACTGATTTTGGGCTTTCCAAGGAATTCCCCCGTCGCTCTGCGCCGCATCCCACGCCAGGTATTTCGCCGATCGCAGGAATGCCACACTGGATGAAGGATAATAAAGAGCTCGCGACACCGTGGCAACCGCTCCATGCAGACACAACTAGCACGTTCTGTGGAACGGGTGAGTATATTGCACCCGAGGTTATTCAGGGTTTTCCATATAGCTATGAGGTCGATTGGTGGAGTTTTGGTACTATGCTGTACGAAATGCTCACGGGTATCGTGAGTACCTACCCCTTTCTCCCACGATAAGGGGCTCATATATATGCTTTGGTATTTCCTGCGGCAGAGACCATTCTGGGCCGACAATCACCACGAAATGCATCTCAGAGTCCTTAACGACGAACTGCAGTTCCCAGACGACCGGGAAATGGACGAGGACACGAAGCATTTTATCCGCGGGGTGAACCACTGCCTTCTTTTCAATGTAAGTATCGAATGTTGATAATGCAAGTCATAGCTGCTACAACGCAATCCTGCGCTCCGCATCAGTGAGCCACGAATAAAGCGCCATTCTTACTTCCGGATGATGTACGTGCCCAGATTCCTCGCGAGGTTTTGCTAACATACTGTGCTTGTTTGCTGCAGAGACTGGTCGCACGTGTATTATAAGCGTTATATTCGTTCGTATTGTTTCCCAGCTTGTAGTAATATGTCCTGAATTTCCTCACAGCCCCATATATCCCTCCAATCCCATCAAATGCAAGTGATACCCAGAACTTTGATGAAACTTTCCTCGACATGGAGCCTGTCATTAATGATGAAAATGATCCGCAAATGGACCAAGAGCGGGAGCAGACAGACCATGAGCCAACGCACGGCCAGGATCCTGTTGCGACACAGTCGCGTAGCTCCTCGGCTCATCCCCCCAATGAGCTGGCGGACGTGTTCGACGTATATTGGTATGAAGGTCAGCATTCCATCATCAACTATGAGGATGATGACGAGACAAGGACACCTGAAGCTCGGCCGCCCACACCCGCTGCCAAGCGGAGTCCTCCAACTCTCAAGCCCGAACTTCTGCCAATCGACACAACCACTAAGCCTGATTTGGTCGCAGATGCCCATCCGTGCACGAGCGAAGATATTGCCGCCCCTGCCTCCAAACCGCCCATATCGCCAGACAAGGCAGCCGCGGAAGTAGTAGCAGCAGCAGCATCTACTAGTCCTAATATCCATCACAAGGAGTCGAAAAAGCCTTCAGAACCCAAACCACACGGTCAACAGTCAAGTCGGCAGTGCGACCGCCCGGGCCGCGAGAAGTCCGGCGTACCTGAGTTCGACGGTGATCTCCCAGATATAGATGATGAGGGGAGCGTGCGGACGGCGCATGGCGAGGGTGGGGGTGATTTGGACTCCGTCGAGGCTGATGCCGAGGGTAGAAGTTGGGTTCGGGCCACTAGCTTGTTTGCGCGAGGGGTCGTCGATCGGTATAGGCTTGCGGTTTTTCGAAAGGGTTCAACGCCGAACCGCACGGGTATGGGCGCCACAGTCAAGGCAGTGGAGCCACCCGTTACCATTAACGATCCTAGCTCTTCGAGTCTCGTAACAAACGCGCGCCCCCTGCGCACTAGTGCTCTTTCTTTCCGTCGCGCCTCCATGACCTTCCTACGCGCCGCCAAATCACCACCATCTACCTCATCGTAGTCATCCAAGTCGCCGGGAAAATCATTTATGTGTTTGGGCGATGACCCAATGACTGAGCGTAACAGTGTTGATGGTGTCGTCGCCTCTGAGTGTTCAGACTACAGTATGGTTAGCCAGCTCTCACTCAGGACGCCCAACTTTTGCGTCGTGCCCAAATTTGGAGCGTGCCCCCGCTTCATTTCCCTGTTGTGGCAAAAACGTCAGGATCCATGAAAAGTAAGCCGCGGCACTCGATATTTATGGATAAGGACTGAGTATTGAGGCGGCGAATGGTCAAGCGACTGTGCCAATGACTGTAAATGTACTGTGGTGCGTTGGTGCCCGCATGAGCAAGCTCGATTGGTTTGTTGTCAATGTGAAACTCCCCAAAAGTGGGACTCCAGGATTTTTATGCTACAGTCCTAACGGCGGGTACATGACAATGCTAGGGTTACTGGGGAAGGTGAGATTGGGCCACCATAAACCCTAAGATTCGTTGTTGTTGCCTTGAATTGTGCTGTATGACCCGACTGAGGACGCGGAACGAAAGCTGGGCTAACGAAAACCATAGAACTGAATTTGGGACGTACGAACCAGGCGATCTCGACAATTTGCATCTACAGTACGACTACTGTATCAATCGGTAGCGGGGGCATGCGTTTGTCCGTCATCGTATCGCGCTTCGTTTTTTTTTCCCTCTCGGTTCCTTCAGTGGGTGCTTCCCGAAGCCAAAATACATGGATCAGATTGCGGTGCGGTGCGACGGTTCGAAATAGATGACAATGAAAGTGGTATGTATCAACAAGACAGGAATGTTTGTTCGTAAAAGGAAGATAGACAAAGAAAAGGTACGTCTTTTGTATTCACAGTGTGTAAGAGGTTGGTGGGTAGATGCAAAGAATGTAAAAAGAACGAGAAAAAAAATAAAGCCAGCTAGACAAATAAGAAAAACGCCCAGAGGAGGGACATACTATGACGACTTGAAGAAAAAAGTCGATGAATAAAGTAAAACAAGTGAGGGGCGGATTGATGATGTGAAATGCTGAGAAAATAAGCAGTGAGGGTGATCGATGAGAAAATAGTTTTGAGGGGACTCGTGGACCGAGGACAACTTAACCGTCCAACGAATGTAACCAAAGAAAAAAGAAAAAAGGATTGAACTATTAAACAACAACAGGGCGCGAACTGAAGGGGTGTTAAACCGATAAACCTAACGCGTGCCATATGGTACAGTAAGACAGCATGTGCGTGCGCGGTGGCAACAGGGCCGAAGGACCGCGAGAGGGGAAATAGAGAAGGCGAAAGAAGAGACGAAAGAAAGCACGCACGCACATACCGCTATGGCCATTGTCATGGAGGACCCTTCCAGCTCGAGGGCGGCGATACGGACCCAACGAGTCCAAATCCGGAGTTGGGACCCTCCGCGCGCTTCTTTACGATTGCTACAGGTCCACCCGCGCTATTAGCAGCACCCGCACTCGCAGCCGGGGCAGCACTTACGCGTTGCCCACTACTGCTCCCACCAAACGACGGCGCAGTCCTCGTCCGCGGTCTTCCACCCTCCCGCTTCGACACCAGAGGGCTGCCGCCGCCGCCGCCGCCGCCGGAACTCAGAGGGGACGGCATCATGTTGCTCTGGCGAGGTGTGCGCGAGGGGCGATCACGCGGTGCGCCGAACGACTCTCCATACACGCTACTCGTCGTCCAGCCGCCGCTGCCGCTAGGTCTATGACCACCACCGCCACCACCACTGCCACCGCCAATCTCGCTCGCGGCATAGTTGCCGGTATACATAGCTCGCGCCGAGTTACCGGAGAACCCGGGCATCCCTCCGCCAGGCCACATGCCGGCTCCGGACATAGCGAAAGATCCTGCGGCGCCAGGGTAGCCTCCCATGCCGCCGCCGCCGCCACCGCCCATGTTCATGTTCATGTTCAGGCCCATGCCCATGTTAAGGATATTCGGCGTGCTGACACTTGACCGTCCGCCAGTCCATCCACTGACCGCACTCCCGCGTTCCCATTCATCGGCCGCATCCCGCATCGCTTGCTGAGCGACGGCGAGCTGGTACGTCTGCTTCGCGATCATCATCGCTTGTTGGTGTACAGCGAATACCCGCGGGTCGACCATGCCGCCCATATTCATACCCGCACCCGTGTCCATACCGGCAAGGCCACCCGCTCCTGCATTCAGGAGGTTTTGCATCTGCAGACTACCGAGCTGGCTCCCCAAGGCTGTGGCATTTTGAGCCCCCCATTGACCCTGGAGGCCGACGGGGCCGACGGAAGTCGGGAAAGGTATGTTGTTGCCCGCGGTCATGCCCATACCCATGCCCATGCCCATTGCCATACTCATCCGAGGGGGTACGTTCATGGGTTGTACCTCATCGTCGTCCTCATCGTCATCAATGGGACCAGTACCGTTGATGACATTGCCGAGCTATGAGTCGGTCGGTCAGTCAGTCAGCGAGGTGTAGTACGACGAGCCAGGGCGTGCACGAACCTCAATAGCGGCCTTCGCCTCGGTGCGCCGCCGCTCTTTCCGCTTCTCCTCGGCATCGCGCTCACGACCTCGCGCAGTGTCCTCGTCGTCACTCGAGCTAGAGACGACAGGAGGTGGCTTGCGATGACCCGGCCGTTTACCCACACTAGGCCTCCTCGATTCCCTCTCCTTCTCTCTCGCCTCTTTTTCACCTTGAGTTTCGTCCATAAAAGTCACGCTGACGCGTTTGCGATGTCCAATCGCAGGTCGGCCCGTCGGGCCGGCGCCTAGCTCACTTCCGTCTCGCGGTGTTATAGGCATCCGGCTGCTGCTTGAGCCTGCTGAGCTCGCTGGACTGCTATCGCGTAGCGCAAAAGGCTTCCGTGGAGGTACGACCGTGCCGCTACCTGGTGCTTGGCGAAGCGCGGACCGCGTGCTCGATGCAGATGCAGATGACGGTGGCGGGGTCAGGTGAATGTTCGAGACAGTTACTCCTACGGCTGGTGGGCGGGAACGCGAGCGAGGCCGAGGAACAGGAAGAGGTTCTTCTCTTAAGGCTTTTGGGGGAGCGCTTCGAACGACACGCACAGTTGTCTGGGAGTCCTCCTGTGGAGGCCGCCGCTGTTGCTGTTGGTCTCCCTTTGGATGGCCTTCCATAGCCGCCACAGAGCGGCGTGGCACTGGGTTGTCATCCATATCCGCAATGGCTTGATCGAGACCTGCGAGTGTCCCAATTGACGGGTTACTTGCATGTGAGGTCGGCCGCGATGTCACGGCGAAAGCGGGAGGTTCTTGACGCTCGCGGATGGGTGTTGGCGTAATGTGTGGGATCGGTGCATCGCTAGACGTTGAAGATGAAGATGGGGGTGAAATAACTGGGTCCCGGTTCAAAGATAGTGTATCAAGTTTAGGAGTGGGGAATGATCTTGACGAAGACTTGTTGATTTTTGACCTGAGTGCTGGAGACGCAGGCTTTGTGTTTGAAATTGGGGGGGAGATGATAGGGGGTGGTGAGGGGCGCAGCTTCTCAGGAATCTCAGGAGGTGTAAATGCTTCGTCCCTCGAGTCTGACGTCGAATCCGGAGACTTTGAGCGTGAGGGCTGCAAGCCCCCAAGTCCACTCGCTAGCGCTGACAACCGCTCTCCCAGCCCAAGTGATGTCTTGCGATATCGAGTTGAAGGGGAATCGGGCTCGGCGGCAAGCTGGAGCGGATTCGATGGCTCTGAAGCGCACGGAGGAATGACCGAATACTCGCCCACCAGCTGTCCAATGTCGACAAGCGGCTTTGCTGGGCGACGACTAGGTCCAGAGCCACGTGACATTGCACTCGCCGGACGCTGAAGCGAGGCCAGCGGCAAGTCTTCTGATGAAGACGACTTTGAGGAGTATTCAGAAGATGTTGAGGCTCTTGAGCGCGAACGTGGTGGAGGGTGCGTCGGTCGTGAGACTGAAAATGGAGTCAACACATGCATATAAGGTGAAACATCAAAACGGACCAGCAACAGTGTTCCTGGAGACTGCGGGAGCACGCTTCGTTGCGGCCGCCGGCACAAGCGCAGACGTCGAGAGGCTAACGCGTGTGCGAGAGTAGACGCTCGAAGTACGGCTCCGATTGCCGGAACCGTCGGGCTTTGGTGAGTTATTAACATTGTTGCGTGGAGTTGGTGACGGTCTGGTGAGTATACTAGGCGTGGGTCCGTGACCAACATCAGACCGCGACGCAGCATATGACAAGACCGGCGAAGAGCGGAAGCCATTCTCAGATTGCGCCGACCGAGAGGTGATAGTGCGCCTTCGACGGGGACGCAACGTGGCCTCTTCTTCACTTTCCGACTCTTCCTCCTCCGAGGATTCCGAAGATGTCATGCTGGAGGAAAAAGAGAGTGGAGCGATGGAACTGCGTGCCGGCGGGCTACGTATCTGCGAGCTGCTGGGTAGAGGTGCGCGGGGTTGCGATCCCGCTGAGGTAGTTGATGGGGGAGTGGCAAGCGCGGAACGTCTGCGGGTCCGTACTTGACCTGGTGGGAAACTATCGCGATCACCTGGCAAAGATGGGACGGGAGAATTCGTCGCGCTGCGGCGCGCCTGAGCCTCCCTGAAAGCGGCAACGGAAATGCGTTGTGCTGCATCATCGCTGGCTTGGCTGCCTCCACGCGGCCGTGGGCGAGGTTGAGGATCTCTATCTGATGGGCTGCCCGAGGAAGGGCTTTCCGGGGTAGGGATCGTAACGTGGCGGAAAGATTTAAGGTTGAACGAATCAGGAGGAGGAAGAGTGAGAACGGGCGCAGAACTGAGGGAAGAATCTGGCTGGGATGGCTTGGACTTTGTGCGAGCGCGGGGACGTGCCCAGGAGAAAAGGCCACCTTTACTGGGTTGCTTATATTGCGGGGCGAAGATGGTGTGCGAATCGGGATCGCTCATGGTTTCATACATTTGTTGGGGCACATCCCGTGAACTTCTGCGAGAGTGTATGGCAGGCACGCCCTGTGGGAGGGAACGAGTGGATGAGGCGCTGTGGGGGTCCGCATAAGAACCGAAAATGGCAGAGCGCGACGGCGGTGGAAGTAGTGAGGGGGAATGGGAAACGGAAGACTCCGCTGAGGACTTGCGGGGCCCTTTGGGAGGGAGTGTTGGTGGATGGGAAGGGATGTTTGTCAACTTGCTGGACGCCGTCTGCTTCCTACGGAAGGGCATCTTGAGTTTCGTGGTTGACGTGCTTGCAGCATTGGACGAAGAAGACAGAGGATAGATGGCATTTGAGGTAACGGGCGACAGTTCGGCGTCAGCGAGGACGTATTCTGCCTCAAGGGATAGTTCTGAACTCTCCAGTTGCTCGGATGTATCTGCGATACTCGGTGAAGGGATGGTCGAGGCATGAGGTGGACTGGTAGGTGTTCTTGGGCTAGGCTGGGAGGAGGAGGAGCGAGGGGATTTACGGAGGACGCCTGAGGAATCTCGCTTTGAAAAAAAAGCGAAGAAGGCAGGCATGGGTGAGAGGTCAAGAGAGGATGCAGTCGTGGGTGAGGATGGCGTCTGGCCTGGCCATCTCTTGAAGGCCGCAAACCAACTGACGCCCAAAGGCACGCCGACCCACAACTCCCGGCCCGACGCTGACCGATCATCAACTGGTTTTCGGGCCTCAGGGGCACCTTGACTACAGCCTCCCGCATTTCCTCCAACAGACGGTTATCCTCAACCGTGTCTACATACACAAATCGAGAGCGCTCTGGCTCAACCGCGGACAATCCATCCCTGGTTCCCGGCCCACCTGTGCCGTCGGCACGCCACGTTTCATTATGCGTGACATCTTTTCCCACGTGCGTTGACAGCCCTGAGGAGGCAATTCGGGTATCTTCGTCGCATGCATCCCATCCCATATCCGTCCCTCCGCACGACTCCACACCACACTCCTCGGCCAACGCATTCCAACATCACCGTATCTATTTTCGGCGCTCTAACTTTACTCCTGCCTGTCTCGCGAAAGGATGCGCTGAAGATTGCGCCCCATTGAATGTGGTACTTCAATTTGAAATTTGCGCCCTGTGCATCATTGTGTCTGATTATTGATGACTACAGTAAATGCAGCACATGCACACGTCTTTAATTTAGAACACAATCCCAAAATAGGCGCCCCCTTTATCTAGCTAGTCTACACGCACAGTAGGTGTGGGGGTAGGTGTCATCCCACCATTCTACTGGCGAGAACGGAAGGTGCACGATTATCACCGACAGCGATACTGTACGTTAGTGACCGTCATGAGCTTCTCCGGAGTTACTTACGCCCTTCGAAGTTCAAAGCTTTTGTCCGTGGACTCCGAAATTCCATGCCGCCTATGATACATATAGGGGCAAACGACTTATCCGGTAAGAAGAGAAATCACCCAGCCGGTTGATCAGTGACTTCATTCAAACGGGTTTGGTCGACCTGTAGAACCACCGTACGGTATTATGCCGTTATGTATGCGTCTGCAAGAGTTGCCGCCAGCATCTATGCCGTCAGAAGGTATCGCGCCGGAGTGCCGAGGACACTGCCATATTAGGCGGAAACTAGGCAATCGTGGGGCTGACGTTTTGATGGGCCGATATTTTGATGGGGTGATATATCATTGTCTGTCTACTAACACTAGCATGGGACTTGCATTAGTACGATACCTGCGTGACCGGGCACGGAAGGTGCAGAGGCTGGAAGACGTTGCATGCATTGCAACTAATATCACCTGGCCGCGGGAATGCGTAAACGGAAATAATGGCACAAAAAGGAAGATAGCAACGACGAGTTATGGTAACGCCAAAGAAGGCCTTTGTCATTGTAGCTGACCCTGCAGTTAGCAGGGAACAAGGAACGAATAAATGCCAAACCTTAGGACGACTTGGGGACACATGAGATGAGACGTCCCATCCTGGCCAAGGTGTATATTATCGGAGGATGGACGTCATGATAGTTGTTATGGAACTGGGGAAGCAGATCCCCATTGTGCTAGTGGAAGCTGTCAGCGCAAGTCAGCGCTGGCCCGGAGTCCGACCCGAACAACTCACATGCACACACCTCGAAGAATCACCATCATCGATAATCATCAGTCAGGTGCAATGGGCGATGACATCAACGACCAATTCGACAGTACGTTAATCCGACACTGCCGCTGGATATCCCGGCGAACCATAAAGCACCGTGGTGGGAAGAAAAGCGGCTTTGTGGAACGATGGCATCATCACGATCATCAGCCACCTCTCCAAAGTTCTCAGTCTGACTCGGCCGGAGCATTCACTCGAAACCGGATTGACTCCCTGCTCTGTTTGTCCCCTTCCGAGGAAGGGAAAGGAAGCGTGGTGGCGCAGACCTCGTCCGAAACAAAGTACTGTAGTAGGTCTCCAGCGGTGGTCGTGCCTTTTTCTGATCTGATATGCGTCCTAGTTACGAGCGAGCGCCATGACTCGGAGCACTGGCGCCTTTCTCTAATGTCCCGCAGGTTACGCGTCTCCATCGGTGCGGCAGCTAGCCGGATTTCGCGTTCTCGCTGATAGCACGGCGGTGGCGGTGGCGACAGCATCTGCCCACGTTACCACAGATCATTTCTTGGCAAACAAAGACATGGGCAGGTGACACCCTTGACAATGTGGGCCCTGAAATAAACAGCGGTGGTCACTACATAATGTCGCAGTCGCAACGGAGGGAAGCCCAAATCGAAGTCTCGGAGGCTAGAGAGACCACTATCGCAATCCTCCCGCCACCATCCCCTGTGCTCTAGTAGAATCGATTGTAAATTTGAGGTGAGTACCCAACAAATCATACATTCGACTCCTACCAGCAACAGTGACCTGGGTGTCCTTGTCGACGTGAACGATCGCGCAAGAAACAATCGCCGGGCCTTTAGCTGAGAGAATGGAACGCATAGGTAGCGACGTCGCACAGCATATCCAGCATGGAGTGACAAGCGACAAAGAAGGTCTACAGCGTGGAGGAAAGCGGTGCAAAGTCCTAGCCAGCGGGAGAGCAACATCTTCCACATCCCGGCGGAAATACTTTACGACACGACTTTACGAAAGGAACAAATAGTGCACATAAAAAGCCACCTATCTTCTTTTACAAAGGCCCTCTTCCGCTTGTCCAGGAGCCGGACTCTGCCATGCCCCGGTGTGTTGTGTTTCAGTTACCAGGGAAGGCTACATTTGAGGTGCACATGCAACTCCGGGGGAGCACAAACCCCCTCAGGATCTTAGCAAGTGGACTTCTTTGCGCGCACTGACTCGGAGTCAGTCACCTCTATGTTATCCAGATAAGCCAGAAGAGCCAAACATGAGTCATAAATAAGCAACGAGGCTAAGAAGGGCCCCCTCGAGGATACTTAATTAAGAGGTTAGTAGGTGCCCGAGGACTTGCGGAGACCGGCATAGCCCGAGTCATGCATGTCCTTCGCGTAGATCCCATTCATCCATCGCTCTCCGACTCGGAAGAAGAGGGGACAGGCCGCGGACTCGGAGCAGACTTCAAGTTACAGACAGACGCCCAGATGATCCGGACACCCTTGGGAAGTTGTCAGCTGTAGCATGTTGTGTAAACACTGTACTGTACCTTTTTTGTCTGTTTTTGTTTGACGTTTTGATTTTCTTCTTTTTTCATTTATCAATAGCTGGTCGTGGTTGCAGTGTGGCCCTACGGACGATTTTCCCCGGCCACAAGGACCACGCAAGCGCCCGTCACACCACTTTGGTCTTGTTTGTACAAGTGCTCTTCCACAGAGTCAGCTGCCCCAGCCCTGGTAACTTAGCTTCGGTGGTGCTTGCTCCACTCGTCGTCATCGTCGTCATCGCCATCATCATTATTTCCTAGCGAAAAACGATAGTATGTAACCATACTTCTACCACGGGGACTGCCCTTTGTCATCGATTGAAGCTGCTCCGAGACTTGCTCGTAATCGCCAAGGTAATCGCTTCGCTGTATTACACACACTCGAAATATCTCCGGCCTAGGAAAGCCCCGACCGCATGTCTTACCCCGCACAAACGGCGAACATGGATAGGTACAGTGGCGACTGTAATCAAAGCTACAGCCAAATTATCCAAATTATCTTTTCTCACGCTTTCAAAGTTGCCTTCAGCGCCCGATATCCCGATCGTATGCCTATGTATATGAACGAGCTTCAACGACAGATTCAAATCTGAGTCAAAAAAAGTTGTAACTTAGTAGAATGTGGCTTCCTCCAAACCAGGCAGATTTTGCATTTGAGCCGCAGTGTCTCATTCTAATGCCAACACACTGATCGATGACCCTCGTTTAACTTCCCAAGCATGTACAAAGACAAATTTAAAAACTGCTTCATTATTGTAATACCGAGACACTGATGATGTTGTTTTTTCTACGACGGATTGACTGACTGACTGACGACGACAACCATGGACGACAATAGAAAAATAATACGGAAAAAAAAGAGAAAAAAGAGCGTTGTTGATTGACTACTAACCTATGATGATAACACGAGAAAGCGCGCACCGGAAACACCATAATTAAAGCTTATAATGGGATGTCACAATGTGGTCCAGGCGAGCGAGCGAGCGAGCGAGAGACAAGGTCGAGCAAACATGTGGTGAGAATGGGAAGGAAAGAAAAAAATGAAACGTTAGAGAGAGCGAAAGAACGGACGTGCGATTTGTCAGGGAAAAAATATATAGATATACCATGCGTGCGCGCACTGCGCAAGGGAGAATAGATTCCTCAGTAAGTGTAAGTTTGAGTACGCCTTGGATGATGCGATAGGTGAATGATGAAAGAGAGATGGTGCACAGGGAAAGCATACAGGGCTGCGCCGCCCGCACTGCTTCATCGCGGTGACCCGAACAACGAGAGCATTTTCCCGGCCCCCTCTTCGGCTTCTTGCTGCTCTTATGATGATGTTTTTCGTCTTCGTCCACGTGCACGTTTGATAACCGTACCGTCTCGACAACATCTACGTCCGACACGGCACGAGCATCGCCATTCGTCGAGCCACCACTGGACGAACCAGGACTTCCGACGGAAACGGTAGACTCCTTCGACCTGAGTGATGGCTGACCGAGCGTTGTGCGGACGCTCTGAGGGGAAGACACCGTCGACATCGATGCACTCGTACGATTATCGGTCATCGTGAGTAATTTTGCTGGCGACTTGGATGACCGCGATGACGGCGGCGACTTGGGGCGTAGGAAGCTCTTGGGCGTGCGACGGAAAGGCAGGGCACCGGTACGCCCGCGGCGCACCTTTGTAGTGGGGCTGGGAGAGCTAGGACCGCCCGCTGCCTCGCCCGTAGCCGTTCGGTTCGGCGTCGAAACCTTGCGGAAGACTGCAAGCCTATACTTATCAACGTAGCCGCGTGCGAACAGGCTAGGGCCTCGGACCCCATTTCTGTCTTCGCCAACAGCTTCGACCATGTCCCAATCATCATCACCCTCGTCATGCGTCATCCGCACGTCATCCTCATCATTTGTATCGCCGTCGAGCTCAGGTATGCCAGACTTCTCACGGCGGTTACGATGCCGACTCGACCGTTGGCCGTGCTGTTTGTGTCCTGAAGCCTTTTTCAACTCCTTGTGATGGATATCAGGACCACTGGATGCTGCTGCTGCTGCTTGCGCTGCTGCCTTGACAGGAGATATAGGCGGTTTGGAGGCGGGGACAGGAATATCTTCACTCGCACGCGGAGTGGCATCCGTGACCAAAGCGGGCTTCATGGTAGTATCGACTGGAGGTAGCTCGGGTTTGACAGTTAAAGGACTCCGCTTGGCAGGGGGTGTAGTCGAAGGCAGAGCGGCGGGCCGCGCTTCGGGAGTCTTCGGCTCGGGAGTGGGCTCGTCGTGGTCGGGTGCGACGGTCTCCGCCGGGACTTTCCCGTTAAGTTCAGGCGATATGCTGTGTCCCGTCACGTCTTGGTCCTGCTCTTCCTCTTCTCCCTCCTCATCCTCCTCGGAAACATCCTCATCCTCGAGAAGGACAGAATTCCGGCCCTTAAACGAGTATCCGTCGAACACGTCCGCCAGGTCAATGGGGGATGAGCCGAGGAGCTACGGGACTGGGACGGTGTCGCAACAGAATCCTCGCCGTCCGTCGGCTCTTGGTCAGTCTGCTCCCGCTCTTGGTCCGTGTCCAGATCATTTTCGTCATTGATGACAGGCTCCATGTCGAGGAAAGTTTCATCAAAGTTCTGGGTATCACTTGCATTTGATGGGTCAATGGGAGGAATATATGGGGCTGTGCGAAAGATCAGGACATATGATCACAAATTGAGAAGCAGCACGAACGTATATAACGCTTGTAATACACGTGGGACCAGTCTCTGCACCAAACAAACACAGAACGTTAGCAAAATCTCGCAAAAAAATTGGGATTTGGTAACGTACATCATCGAGAAGTAAGGATGGCGCTTTATCCGTGGCTCGCTTATGCGGAGTGCAGGATTTCGTTGTAGTAGCTATGATATGTATAATTAACATTCGATACCTAGATTGAACACAAGGCAGTGGCTCACCCCGCGGATAAGACTCTTCGTGTCCTGGTCCATAGCCCGATCGTCTGGGAACTGCAATTCGTCTTGAAGTACTCTGACGTACATATCAGAATGATTGTCTGCCCAGAACGGTGTCTGTGGCAAAGAAAATATGAGCCCTCCTCATGAGAAGGGAATAAAAGGGTACTCACGATACCCGTCAACATTTCGTACAGCATAGTACCAAAGCTCCACCAATCGACCTCATAGCTATACGGAAGGCCCTGAATAACCTCCGGTGCGAGATACTCAGCTGTACCACAGAACGTGCTCGTTGAATCCGCATTGCGCGGTGGCCACGGTGTCGCGAGCTCTTTATCGTCTTTCATCCACTGTGGTGATCCTGCGATCGGCGGGGTACCCGGTGTGGGATACGGCGCAGAGCGACGGGGGAACTCCTTGGAAAGCCCAAAGTCGGTAAGTACGATATGGCCATCGGCGGCGATAAGAATATTCTCTGGTTTTAGGTCACGATAGACGACACCCGCGGCGTGCAAGCCCTCGACGCCCTCAACGATTTCAGCAGCATAGAAGCGGGCACGGTCGCGCCCCAAGCGGCCCCAGCGGGCCAATTGTGTTGCAAGATCACCACCAGGATGGAAGTCCTGTCACCGTACAAATTAGTATGACATATTTGGGAACATTAGATATGAGACGTACCATGACCAAAAACAGGTTTTCTTTATCATGAAAACTCCACCAGAGTTTGACTACGAATGGGTCGCTCCCCTCCGCTGCCATGCGGCGCAACACGGCTTGTTCTGTAAGCGTGTGTTGAAGCTCTTGATGGGCAAGCACATGTCGCTTGGTGATTGCCTTAAGGGCATACAAGTCCGAGCTGCTTTTGTGGCGTACAAGGAGCACTTTTCCTGCACATCCTTTGCCAAGCACGCGCATCATCTCAAAATCGGACACTTGCACCTTGCGTGAGCTACGCTCCTTGGCGCGCGACGCGGACTTGGATCGTTTCTTGCGCTTGCGACGCTCGCGCAAAGGATTGAGTGGTGAGTCGTCTTCAGTCGCAGAGGCTGAGGCCGACGTTGTCTCCGTGCCACTGACACCAACAGAAGTGGCGGACGGGGTATAGATGCGAGAGAGGCGCGCAGCTTTGTCAGGGTCCGCGGACTGTGAGCGGGGGATGCGTGAGGGAGGGGAGTGGACAGGACAGGGTCCACGACATGGTCCCCGGGAGGAGGGGCGACGCCATTGACGGGGGTGTGAGAGCGCGCCAGAGAAGGCGGGGAAGGCGATGTCGGCTGTACGATCGAGCCATCATCCGAGGCCTCGATTTCGATCACGGATCTTGCCGAGACGCTGGAGGATGCCGTGTCGTCCAACACTGGGGAGGGAACACCTTCCGACGTGCCAAGCGTAGGAGAGGGCTCGGTGTCTTGTGTCAAACTGTCATCCTGTTCATATGTCTCTGCTTCCCGCGACTCGTGATCCGTTCCACGCTTCCCATCATGCAACACGCTCAAGTTGTGCATCGTAACATTGACCGTGCTTGGGGATGTCATGTGCGCACCGACATCGGAGCGCACCCGTCTAATAGCTCGCTCGACCCGTACGCTCTCAAGGTCATCGGTACGCACACGGACAAATCGCTTCCACGGACGCGCTTGGCGAAAGACCTGATCGTTCGAGAGTGTAGTGAGGTACGCAGCAAGGCCTGTAATTGTTGGATTCGCGGAGTTTGATGCACCAACTGCGACCGCGCCTAAGTCGTCGAAGAACGGGTCGGCAATCTCGGCTTTGGGAGAGACAACAGGGGTGGGGAGGGTAGAGGGGACGGGGCTCGTCGTGAAGAAGTGTGAAGCATTGTTACGGGCTCCTGTCGACTTGCTCGCAGGGGAAGCGAGGCGTGAGAGCGTGGTCAAAATGACGGACTTGCGCTTTGTGGGCTGTGGAGGGTCGATCGGCAACGCCGGCCGAGAGACAGACGGATGCGAATCATGGAGTTTGTGATCGAGTTCGACGAGCTCGCGTGCGGTGCGGGAAAGTGTCAGGTTGTGTGTAGGGGCTGGGAAAGGAAGGGGCGCGGTCAGCTCAGTTAGCCACCGAAGTCCAAGTTAGGTAGGTAGTGTAGGGGCACAGCTGCGCCCAAAACGAAATCGGAGCAACGAGACTTCCGAGAGAGCCATCCCACATAAGATGAAAAGGAAAATGTGACTCCGCAAGAGAACGGAACAACGCAAGAAACAAAAAAAGTTCGGAAAGTTCCTTAGTGAATGGACACTCACTCTTGACGTACAAGGTATAGGAGGATGGGCGGTGATGGTTTTCCGCAACACTTACTGTCCACGGACCGTCTTGCGCGTCTACGCGCAGCACCTGTCTGCGGGCAGGTCGGGGCTGGCGCTCCTGAGCTGCGGTCATGGGTGAGACAGAAGGAGAAGGGGGTGTGTTCTCGACGTGTACGGTGGAATCAAACTCCAAAAAGGATAGGGTGTTGATGTTCTGAGTCTCCGTTCTGGGGTTGCGACGCCGCCTTGTGGATAAGCTCCTGCGAGAGAGCACGGGTGGCTTTGTTGGGGCGGGGTGAGAGTGGACTTGGGAGTTATCCGAACGAAATAAGATGTTGCTGATGCCTAGGACTGTCCTAGGACCTGACTTCTTTGGGGGAGACAGGGATCGTCGAGAGGGCAGAATGGAGTCGATGCTTGGCATACAATAGTTGGGAGGAATCGGAACCCGTTCTACCAAGACGGAGGGCCGAGGGAGGGGGAAGTGTGTCGGGGGAGGGAGAGAGCGGGAAAAGGGAAAAGGGAAGGGAGTGGATTGGATATAACTATGATAGCAGGTGATGAAAAAAAAGGGAGCGGGTGCGAGGCGTGCGGTTTGCGGCGTGCTAAGGCCACGAGTCTTTCAGACGGCAACTGACGCCCTGAGACTCGTGGTTTCGGCTGGTCGAGTGTGGTAATCCGCCCGTTGTGTGCTCGATAAACAAGGCGAGGAGGAAGAGAGAAAGAAAGAGAGGACGGAATAGTAATTATAAGGATGGTAGCATGGATCTGATCTGCAGATACTGGGCGGTGTCACCTGCACTGCACCTCCTCTCTCACGCCCCTCCCCACTTTTGTTTCCGCCAATATAAGCAGCGACAAAAAACCGTACAATTACCCCCCCTCTTCCAGGCTGGTTCGTACAGTGCACACAGGACGAGCGCTCCGTGCCGACCTGCTTCGACCGTCCATTTCGATTGTTAATACCCTGGAAGCATCGAAATCGCAGCCCCTAGATGGACACACTCGGTTCACACCCTCAAAGGCGATGGCACCCCGAATAGAGTTTGGGCCTCATGGTAGGGTGCGTCACCTCCCAGGGCCCCCCCATCATGACCTTCACATTTGAACGCGGCGGAATTGCACGCAAAAAAAATGCGTCATGATAAGCTGTTTAGGCTCTTCGCCGGAGAGATACCGCTATTCTTATTCCCGCTTGTGCCCGAAATTGATTGCAGACTGTTCCCCTCGGCTCCTCCCTCTTGTACTTATCACATGAAATGAGCGCGCGTCGTTGTCTCATGTGGGAACTCGAGTATGCGCTGTAGTGCCCAACCAGCTTAGCACATGACTCGGCTCGTTTCCTAAATCAGTGGGCACCCGTCAAAGTTACCTGATTCTCACCACCGCGCATACAGAGCCCTGCTTCTTCGAGGGGTACACGTGTTTTTGTGAGAGGCGCGCTATCAGGCACATCGACCAGACGATTTTTTCGTGGCTCTCAACGTACTCACACCCTGCCTTCTTGTCTTGCTTTCTTGTCACGCAGGACCTGTTCACCCTTGTGCTCACCCTTTTACAGTGCCTTTTTAGTAGTGATTTCTCATGTATTTACTAAAGATACAATGGAGAGGGCCGTCCTGTATACAAATTGGAAAAAAGGCTTGTCATACATGTAAATGAATTTATTTAAATGGCCTGACAGCACGACATGACTCATGTTGGAAATTTCTGCCACCATAATTCCTACTGGCAGCAGCTGGGTCAATACTTTGCGGCCACCCCAACGGCAGTAAGGCCAGGGACGGACACCAGTAAGAGCAAGCTGTAATACGCCGTCAGTCACATGTCACCCCTGAACAACAATAAAACGAGAGACAACCATAACTACGCGTTCTTGTATCGCGTTACACTCAGGGTTACGAGGAATGGCAAAACAAAACTTCGAAGAAAAGCCAGGGGGTCGAAGAACAATACCAATGAACTTTCAACCCGTCCTCAGCGAGACAGGTGGGCTACTAGTAGGTGCGACGAGGCAGCAGCTGAGAACAATCGACTTGCCGAGGGTTCTCAGATCGGTCCTATTATGCCCGAGTAGGTAACGCGACGCGAACGGATTTCTTCATGCAGCCTCTCATACATTCACACGCACCGTAATGCACGCTACTACCCTCACGCAGTGCTGCAGCTGCCTGCCTTGCGGCCTCTCCTCTGCACCCCACTCCTCCTGCCTGCCTCACTGGGCCCCCAAGACTGGCCAGGAATAAGGACTCCTCGAACGACCAGGTTTTTTTCTACATCGGTTTCGCCGGGAGTTGCGTCAAGAGGATGCCATGACGCTTTTTTATGGTCACTCGGTGACGCGAGAACTTGTCGTCCGGAGAAAACCTCGCTAATGCCACCAAGAGAATCAATAACTCCTGCACGGAACCAAGCCGAAAAGTGGCGCACCTGGATGGGCCGACTTTGTAATTTTCCCCACATCAGTGACTTTCTGATGAACAAATGATCAAAGTCATGTCAACGTCAACTTCAATCAACAACCAAGAATATACATACCTTGAGCGTGTAGATTCTATTGCCTTGATCATCAACCGTGTACATCAGATGCATGCTGGGCGACGAGAATGCTGGCAACCGAACCGACGGGAGAAAAGCAGAGAAGTGAAAAAGTGGTGCGGGTCCGGACCGTCGGGCCGTCACGGGTGCGGCGTGAGAACTTTGCGGCACTCTATCAGAACCCGGAGATCTCGGGACGGAACGAAATTCGGGATGACCGTCGGCCAAGAAAGTCTTTGTCAACCACTTGCTGTAATGCCGCGAGTAATGCCGCCGCTGGTAAAAGACACCACGCGGCTTAGTGGTGGGGGGCGCGCTAGGACATATTCTTTATCCTAATCATCCACCTGTCAGCCCGCATACTACTGCTACTGCATCCCCTTTCCTTTCTTTCATAATGTCCAAGACCACCCAGCTGCTCATGCGCCCCGCGCCCGGCACAATCGTGAAGCCAGTGTACGTGTACGACGAAGGGCAGAAGGAGAAGCTGCAGGCCCTACGCGAGGTGAGCCTTTGTTGCTTTCCAGCTTCGACTATGACTCGAAGACCACCACTCACCTCCCGTTTTTTCTTTTTTCTCTCTCTTGGTATTTGAAGTACGCCTACTCGCTCCATCTCCCTAACGATGATGCCTATGCGCCATGGGAGCGTCGCTGGCTCGATAGGCCAGACACGTTCGCACGTTACTTGCGTGCGTCCAAGTGGAAGCTAGAAGAGGCGCGCAAGCGCATCAAGGGCACCATCGAATGGCGCCGGGAGTTCAAGCCGGATCTCATCCCACCAGACGACGTCAAGATCGAGGCTGCAACCGGGAAAATGTTTGTTTTTTTTGCTACCATCCCCTTTCCATCCTTCCGGGACCTCCCGACATAGGCGCACAATACAAACGAAACGTTTCTTTCTGACGTCATTTGCTTGGGCAGCATCCTCACGGGCGTCGACGTCGACGGCCGACCAATTATATATATGCGTCCCGGACGCGAAAATACTGCGACGTCGCCCCGCCAACTACGGCATCTCGTCTACATTCTGTACGTCCTCGCGCGCTCTTCCAATCGTTCCCCGACAAATTGCTGACAAATTACACCATTAATAATAGAGAACGCGCAAAGGACTTGATGCCTCCTGGCCAGGAATCGCTGATGATCCTCGTTGACTACAAGAGCACGACGCTGCGCACGAATCCTTCTATCTCCGTGGCGCGCAAGGTGCTCACGATTCTACAGCACCATTACGTCGAGACGCTCGGCCGTGCGCTCGTCGTGAACCTGCCCACGATCCTCTCCTTCTTCTACAAGGGCATCGCGCCTTTCCTCGACCCCGTCACGCGCGACAAGATGCGTTTCAATCCGGACCTGTTCGAGCTCGTGCCCCGCGAGCAACTCGACGCGGACTTTGGCGGCGATTACGCGTTCGAGTTTGACCACGAGGCATACTGGAATCAACTCATTGAGTATGTAATATGCGCTTTTTCCCGACGGCGAATATTATGGGGAAACTCAACACCGTAATAAAAAATGTACATGACAGGACATGTGGCATTGCGCCTGATGGCACACGCATAGCGAAGGCACAACCTGTGCAGGGAATGCCGCCGAGGGGTACCAGTATTCCTGGCTCAAAGGATCACAGTCCTAGGTATGGTATGGGCGCGCCGCCGCTCTTTAATTTATCGCCACCGTCAGAATACGTTTGGTTTATCTGTTTTGGTGTCCCAGTGCGACGGTCGTTGGCACGCCCGATGATAAATCCATCGTCTCGCCTCATCACGAGGTCATGGTGGACGCCTTGGCCGCTCCCTCGGCTGCCTAACTCTCTGGCGCCTGCGCCCTGTGCCGACATGGCATGCTTCGCGTCATTCCCAAGGCTCTACAAATTGCCCTACCACTATAGGACGATGATTGTAATCCCTGTACAAGCTACGATTTCAGTTATCGTCGTTGAATGTATCAACTACCCGCATATCTTGTGCTAATTCAAGTGTTCTTAGTAGATATCGTCACCCGGTGTACAGTAATGCTCGGCTAAGCACTGTGTTACCTACAAAACACAGAGCTTGCTCGCATTTAGAGCAGAAATTGAATATTCATTAGGCGCCATGGTGTCGGATCCACGGAACTTGGTCAAGGGCGGAGACTTCTTTTTCCCGGGTTTATCTCTTTCCACTCATGGATACATGCAGCTGTTCTCCAGTGCGGTCTCGGCGAACAACGGAATGCTGTTATCCCCTTATGGCCATAGCAGCCCCAAATCGAGAAACCGATCGATGCCAATTCGGGAGGGTTGACGGGTTTTATCTGTGCGTACTGCAGCGTGCCGTCATCCAAGGAAGAAGATTCCTCGAGAACGAGAGGAGATCTGGCGGATCGTTCGCATTGCATCGCCCGTTCCCAGGCTGTATGGATATTTTTGGCGGTATCGTATCTTCTGTTCGGGTCAATCGCAAAACACTCTTTTGGATCCACGGCATTGCTTGGGTAGAAGCTGTCAATGCGATGCGACACGTTTGAGCGCAAGGTCGATCGTGTGCCCACTCCTTGGGTGGGAATTTCCCTGCCTTCCTTCAAATACCAACCGTCCTTCCTTCGTTCGCTTCCTCTTGTCTTGTTCTCCTCTCTCCTCGCATATGCACGATGGGCAAATCCGATGCGGAGGTCATCGCGCTTTTCAACCAGCAGGTCAACATGACACCCGACGAGCTCGAAACATGGCTGGATGATCCGCAGAGCCGTACTGCAGGCACCGGCGTCGGGATCGAGAGCGGGCGGCGCATAGTGGAGATTCTGCGCAAGAACCCGACCAAGAAGCCCGATGCATACGATGAGGTGCGCGCAAACAACGCCTTTTTTCGTTCTTCCTTGTTTCGCGAACTAAGTAATGGTGCTTTTTTAACTTTTGAACAGGAAGACATGGCGCATATACGGAAAGTGGTTGGGTGAGTTCAAGGTTTTCGCGTGGCGGGAGACGCATTAAACTTATTTGAACGGACGTGGTTCAGCTACAATAGCCGTCATCTGGCGCAGGAAGACCATTTGAAAGAAACAAAAACGACGGCTGAACTCGCCAAGATGAAGAGCACCATCAGGCAAGCAAACCGCTTCGCTTTAGAGCACTACGCACTGACGCCCCATGGCCGAGCAGTCTTAAGAATTGGGGTCATGTGCGTCTTGACCGTGGCTCGGGACCAGGGCGAGGGCTGACCCACCCAGCAGGACCCCGTAAAAGTCAAGCTACAGCGAGAAGCCGAGATTTCTTCAAAGAGCGATGTCCATAATAGTGGCGACGGTGGCGGCGCTGGCGAGGGCGGCGATGGTGGCGCGGACAACAACAGCAACGCCGCATCACCGGACCGCAAACGAGACCGCGAGCGCGTCCACGACTCGGACGAAGATGCGGACGGAGAGGCCGATACACAAGCTAGCAATCCTAGCGCGGATTCGACAGACTCGGACCCGGATTTCGAGGACGCCGAAACGGGTCGAAAGCGCCCACCGCGGGGTCCTCCGGCTGGTGCAGAGCACCGGCGTGGGGCGCATGAGCATACGAGAGGGGATGGGGGTTATGGAACTAGGAGCGGGAGGGGTGTTGGCCAAAACAAGAGGCTGCATACGGATGAGAGAGAGAAGAGTTGTTAATTGTTGTAATAAGCCAATGATACGGTGATAGATTGGATATATTGCACAAGACACGACAAACCCCAAAAAATACAGCAAAAAAAAGGCGGTAAACATCGCTAGTACCGCACTGTATATACAATAGTCTAGTCTAGTCTAGATTCGCCAAGCTCTCTCGGATAAGCTGCACTCGCTCCTCAACAGCGTTCAGAGCGCCCAACAACTCCCCAACTTCCTCCCTCCAGCTCTCGGGCAACTTCACGCCCGCAGACACAGGCTGCTGTTGCGGCGGAGGCGACGCCGCGCCCGGCTGACGCCCCGCGGCCAGTTCCTCCCAAAGCGCAGTGACGATGCCCTGGACCCACTTCTCCCTCTCCTCCACCCTGCGCATCTCCTTCCTCCGCCCCGACTCCTCGCGCTGCCCAACGAGCAGCAGCGTCCACAGGTTCGACAGCACCAGGAGCGAAATGACGAAGTAGAGTATCGTCGACGTCGACGACTGGTCCCACGCGTCGCGCACGAGCTCGATCGCGACGGACGCCGACTGCCGCCCGACGGAGAGCGCGCCCTCGAACGTGTCGTAGGCCCATTGGATGCTCCGCTGGTTGCGCTCCTGCTCTCGTGCCTTTTCGCGCGCCTGTCGCGCAGCTTCTTCGCTTTGTGGTGCGGCTCCGGGTCCCCCTGTGGAAGACGGCGTGGGCAGGCCGGCTTCGCCTTGTACGGCGACGACGACCGAGGCTGGATCGAGCCCTTCTGGGATGAACTCGGTTTGGTGTTCTTGGATGTAGTTCCTCATGGCGCGGTCTAGGTCCCGTTGGTACGTCCTCTGGCCCTCTATGGCTGACTTTTCGATGATTCCTGTTTTTTTGGTTGGGGGGGTAAGTAAGGTGGTGGTGAGAAGAATGGAGAGAACTGGTCGTCACGCTACGCACCTTTGATAAAACTTCGTCCGGTCCATTCCACCTGGGACGTCACGACTATGCGCGAGGAGGCGCTGCTGGCCCACGTGATGCATGTGCGGGTCTTGACACTAAACACGCCTCCACTGGGTACGTCCGGAGTACGCGTCGTCGTCACCGTCACGACATAGTCATCAAAGTCACAGTGCAACGTCTCGTCGCGAATCTCGCATTTGGTTGACTTGGGACCAATGCTTCCACCCAAGCGTTTGATATAAGACATATTGCGCGCGAGGCAGTTCTGGTCAGCAGGCATGGGCGCCCAGTCAGATATCTGGATGTCTGTGTGCACAAGCCCGTTAGCAACTTTTTATCCCTGGGAAGAAAACCCGAGACTTGCCCTCAAGCTTCTGGTTATCGCGCATGAAATCCTTGAGAAACCCGCTGGCGAACATCAAGTTGTATATCCGATCCGGGGTGCCGGGCATCACCGTGTCAGTGACCAGCTCAGAGTAATGCTTACCCTCCCTCCCACACTCACAGTATGTCGCCTTGTGTACTAGCACCGGCGAGGCCACGGACCCGATCGACATCGGAGCGGACCCGGTTGGCGAGGGTGTTCCAAGTGGGTGCGACGCATCCAAGGCCGGGCGTCCCGAGGTCTCATCCTCAGAGAGCCCATCCTCAGGGCGCGCGAGGCGCCAGATGTTATAGATCACGTCATAAGCGGTATCGCGGGCGAGGAAAGATGCAAAGGTATATTTAGTGGTGCGGGTTGTGATCTGAATGGCATTAGGGATGACAAAGGCGGTCATTTTCTTTTCGAGCGAGACGATGTCATAGATCGGAATGCTGAGCTAACGGAGAGGATGAGTGAAAGGGGAAGGTTCGAATGTGAGGTGTTTCACGCACACTGGTGACCCAACGAAAGATATTGGCATAAAAGCAGATGTGGTTCTCCGAAATGTATATGCGGCCTTGAACGAGGATCTCTCGTTGCAAGGCGCAGCCATAGTCTGGATCAGGAATGAACAAATCGTGGAACGTCAGACACTGCGGGTAGACGCACCTTCAATCAAGTAGTCACCCTCGGGGATCCTACTGAAGAGCTCGTGGAAGTCCGCATTCCGCTTATTGCTCGCGACCGCAAAGCCAGTCACTGGAATATCACCGTCGTTCAGCTCAGCTAGCAGCGCATCGTCATCCGAATCATCGTCAGCGTCATCGTCACCAGACGACACATAATCGGACTCTTGATCCTGGGTCCGCGCCGACAGCGAGTTGCGGCGGGAGCGTATGACTGGTGGGGACAACAGGGGGGCGTTCGAGTCGACAGAGGACTGCGAGGCAGCGGCGTGGTGGCCGGACAAGGCAGGTGAGCGCTTGACCATGGAGCCCTTTCGGCGTGGTGGAGAAGAGGGCGGGGACGCAGTAAGGTTGGTGCTGGACCTGGACATGGACGCCACGAGTGCCGACGCAAGGCCGGTGGAGGAGAGCGCCTTGGACGCCGTGCCGGCGTTAGTGCTCGCCGTCGAGCTGCGGCGCCACAGACGACGCTTGCGTCCGCTGGCGGTCGAGGTGATGCTCACCGAGTCAGAGTCCCGGCCGCGGTCAGGGGAGAGGAACTGCGATTCGGGGAAGGCGGCAGTGTTGGTGGTCAGGTTGTTGGGGACGGTGAAGGCGCGGGTCTTGGGCGTCGGTACGCCCGCGGAGATTGGGGAGGTCTGGAACTCGGTGGTACCGGTGATGGACGCAGTTTGGCCTGGGGGCACGATGGTGAGACCGTGTCCGTCATTGGTGCTGTTGCTGGGGGCTAGTGGTTGGGCGTGGGAATCTGTGGTGGGGCGGTGTATTTGCATTTCGGGACCGACGGTCGACGCGGTCGATGCTGCATTGGGCGTGGCTGGCCTGGAGGGGAGGGGAGGGGCTGGGGGTTCTGCCTGGTTTGTGCGGAGGCGGGAGCGAGAGGACGAGCGGGTGACGACGCTGCGGACGCGGTCACGGAGGTTGCCCGTGGAGGAGGACGGAGTTAGAGGACGCGTGTTGTTGATGTTTTTTGCGCTGAGGGTGTTCTGGGACGCGGGGGTAGGTGTGGGCATTCCGTTCTCCATCTGTGGCACTGGAGATGAAGAGTCGTCGTGATTGACTAATGAGGGAGGTTGCGTATGACCCTTCTCTCCCTTCCCCGGCACGGCGGCCGTCGAGTTGCGATCGTGATCACTTGGGATGGAACTGGCGTAGCTCCGTGGGGACGGGGGGATGACCGTGACGCTATGGTCTGAGATGGAAGCGTCGGAGGGGCTGGGTGGGACTTTGACCAGTGTGATGGGGGGGCTCAAGTTGGAGGATATGGAGAGTGTGCGACGGGAGAATGACGAGGATGACTTTGGAGATGCGGACGGGCTATCACGATCGCTGGAACTTGAATGTCGACCCAACGGTGGTTTGACTAACTTTGAAAAGAAACCCGGGGCCATATCTCACAGCCTATTCTACGGCGTCAGTGATCTCGGCGTTCTCGGCTGATTCAATAGAAATTACAGTGAGAGCAGTAATCGTGAGTCGTAGCGTCGGATGTATTCGTTTGCGTGCTTTCGTGTTCCAGTGGTGTCGTCAGAAAAAAAAGGGACGTAAGAGCTAGAGTAGTCTGTCTGTCGAAGGCTGTTAAGCGTCCAGTTCCTTCTTGTTTCCGTACGCCTCGTGTTTTACAGATACAGGGCCCAGCGCTCAACGTCGCCGTCCCGCGGAGTGCGACTCCATCATGGATACACCGACCCACCTCCTTGCTGCCGGCTCTAATGGCAGAGGACAACTCGCAACGGGCAATTTTCAGGATGCGCACACCTTCACACCGTGCATATTCGCTGACGGTGAATCCAACACGTCACCGTCACCTCCGGGCCAATCTCCGGCCGCGATTATTTCCATTGTGGGCGGCGGGAACCATACAATCGTGCTGCTTTCTCGGGTAATCAACCCGGCCCATTTAGAGGCCTGGGGCTGTGGAGACGGAACGAAGGGCCAGTTGGGCCCCGCATACATCGCGGACGCGGAGGGACGTGCCAGTGATGGCGGCGCGGTCTTGAGACCTCTGGTTCTACCTTGGGGAGAGCAGGGACTCTTTGGGTACACAATCTCGCAAGTGGCCGCATGCTGGGAAACCAGCTTCTTTGTCCTCACCAAAGATGGCCAGCATGATCTCCTTGCCTCCATGGGAGGCAATGACTTCGGCGACCTCGGCGTCGGAGACCTGCCCTCAAAGAAAGTACCTTTTCACATTGTCGATCTCTCTCATATCGTGGGCTCTGCTGCGCAGCATGTATCAATCACCGATATCACTGCCGGTCCCCACCACGCCATCGTTCTCTTACGTGCCGACGACAAACAGCACGTCGCAGGCTGGGGCACCGCCCGCCACGGCCAACTCGGCCCCCTCTGTGCACCCTCGGGCCGCGCATTGCCCTTTTCTCCCTCCCCCGTCGCGATAGATCTGCTTCCAATTGACGTACAGCTCGATCCCGTGCTCTCCGTACGTGCGGGCAATCAGCATTCGTTATTCTTACATGCATCTGGGCGTATCTCCGCCCTCGGTTCCGATGCCAAGGGCCAGCTGCCGGGCCTCCTCCGCACTGCGGGGATGTCCGGGCAATAGACTGCACGTGGAATGGTTCTTACCTCCGGACGCCCCTGGGGCTTCATTCCGCAGGCACGAACGCGCGGGGCCAACTCGGCCGAGAACACGCTTCGCCGTTGGCAGCCGTGCGATTCCCTGATGGGGTGCACGTGCTGGACTTTTCGTGTGGGAGCGAACACGTATTGGCCATTGTTGAGTCGCAGGGGATGACGGAGGTATGGGGGTGGGGATGGAACGAACACGGGAATCTGGGAACTGGGTCGTTGGACGATGTGAAGGTGCCGGTCAAGATCTGGCCTCCCTCCACTGCGGAATCCGAGGCGATGACGGGTATCCCAGTGGGCGTGTGGGCAGGATGTGGAACGAGTTGGATCGCCGTGTCCAATTGCGACCCGCCATAAATAGTCGCGGCGATGCGGGGACGACGACGCGCACCAGCAGACAACTGAGCTAGGATTTCATATGGAAACGGGTACGGCATCGTGCCCTGTGGCAATTTCATTATGCGTCGATGATATGCGGGACCGGGCCACCGAAAGAACCCCATCCTTACCAGTGAGCGTTTGGCCAGAATATCACAAGAGCCCTGCTACTGTACCCACACGTGGCAGGCCACGCGACAATTTTTGCTCATACTCAGTAAGTCTATGCTCGACTGCTATCGTACCAATCAGCGACTTACAAATGAACAGAAGAAAGTCTCCACGGTCTGCGGCACCCTTGCGTGGATTAATTTAATTTCAGTTAAAGGGCAACTCTAGAACCCAATCCGAGTCAGCAGCGGTTGATCGCACAGCGATCCCGGAAAGGTTCATTTAGAGAGAAATCCGCGGTCAATTAGAATATTCCCATCGGTTCTTTCCCTTGCCCAACATCTCTTATCCAACCATCATCGCCCGCGTCACAAGATTCAACCCCCCCTTGACGTAGCATCCACACGACACACCACGGGCTCTCTGCGGAATGTCAGGAACGGTCGAAGGAATCAGCCGAGAAATCGCAATGCCAAAAGGGGCACCGTAAGTCACTGTTCCTCGCTCCTTTAATTTACAGTTGTCTGAATGAATTCAGCGATTCCAGTCGTCCCGTTTGCCGAGGAGTTGAAACCCTTCAAGCGCTCAACGGCTCATGTTTAAAGTTTCGATAGTTTCCCATCCATTTTGGGTGTGAGCTCGTTCCGCGTCCAAGTCTGTTCGCAAGTAGCCCGATGGTATTGTTCCCTAATCCATTCCGCATCCTTTTCTTGGATTTAGGATGTACCGTGGATCTTGCGACATATGATGGCCTGTCATATATTTATGCAGCCCTTGCCCAGATGTGGCCTTTACTCGCAAAGCCTCCTCTCATCCTGTGCTGTCAGTCTTGTTCGTCGCTGGAGGCAGCCTCCCTCCGCATCCGTCCTCGATATGATACTTGTACCCCGTAACTCGACCCCTGGGGAGGTCGATATCGAGTCTAGACACGAAGTCCTTCTCATGTGAGTCCTTCGATCAGCCTGATAGACGGCCGAGGGAAGCTCATCACCATCAGAGTCGGGCCAGTTGTACGTTACAAAATGCTTCCCGTACGGACATGGGCCAATAACTTGCCTGACCCTGTAAAGCTTATCGGAGCCCTTATCAATTGGCTCTTACTTGGAGCATTAACCATGCAGCTCTGTGAGTACACCGCCGACGGGCCTTTCCTCCCTCTCCCAAATTTGACCGTAAATACAGATGTCTATTACCTTTGTTTTCCAAGAGATAGCTGGTTAATCAAATTCACTGGTACGTCTGGGCCACTCTCCACTGTAATGGTTATGTTGAATTCGGGGCAGCATATGGTCTTTATTTGCTAGAGCTCGGACAGACCGTGTTCGTCGCAGAAATGGCATGGGCTGACATGTGTGAGGGATGGGGAATACCAAGTGCCTTGTCTCATATCGGCTGGGGTTTCTCGATGAATCCAATTGTATGTGGTTTGAGTAAGTGATGCGCTGTACTTTGTGGCCCATCCCGGCGTTATTCCGACATATGTGTTGCACATCCCCCTGACGTTATTTTGACCTCTGTTGCAGTTGCATGCTGCGTACAGATATTTTTCGCGTGGCGAGTGTGGGCTCTGGGACACAATCCGTTTTGGAAGTCGATCGCTGTGTTTATCTTGATTGTGCGTACCGCGCTCCCTATAGCATTCTACTTCTAGAAATCGGTGCACCCTTCTAGGTTTCCTTTGCCCAAGGATGTGCAGCTGTAACTTTAGGTGTCAAATTAAGCACTGTACGTATGACCCTTCCCGATGTTCTATTATATGGCCTCAGAACCACCACTTTCTAGGTCTGGTACCTCTACGATCGCGCGGAAGCACTCGCTGAGGATCTGCTTTTTGTAAGCGTATTCCTAGTCATCCGCAGTCTATACATTGATCGGTGATTGCTAGTATTATTTGGGTGGGAGCGCGGTCGCCGATTTCTTGATAGCCTCCAGCATGCTCTACTTTGCACGTACTTTTATCCTGGCAAATCCATCCACCTTTTTTTTGATGCCGTGCCCACAGTTGATCTCGTCAAGAAGAAGGCCCGCGTGGAGTAAAGAGACAGACAGAAGGATCACAAAACTTATTCGGTCCACCTTCGATACCGGCGTGCTGTTCTCGGCAATGGCCTTCCTTGACCTTGCCGCCTATTTACATATGAGTTACCTCCATGTCTCCATGTACGCCTACTGTGTTTTGGATAGGTTCCGCGGTTGCTGATCTGGTTTCGCTCGCAGATCGATGGTGTTGTCCAAGTTATACAGCAACTCACTTATGGCGTCGCTGAACTCACGAGCGCGTGTATCCGAGCGTTTTACGTCAGAATCGCGGAGGGAGAGTTGCGAGACATCAAGACGCTGCGACTCTGCCCAGTTCACGTCTGTTGGTATTCCTGTGACAATAGGCGACATCGAGTGGTCCGACGGGAGAGAAGGACAAAGTGTCAAATCGGTGAGGCTCTGTCCATCATACGGGCTGAGATGAGAGATTGGCTAACTCGTAGAACAGGGACAGGAATACGGGAAGACAGGACGTCCACATGCAAGTATTCCCTTGAGCAATCTTGGCAGAGAGAACGCTGTATTGCAACAAAGCACCAGATTTTAGGAGCACCTGGAATCAGCATTGACTGCTGTCGCATTTTTTATTTATTTTTTCTTCATCAGTGTACCAACACCTTAGAATACGGAACCCTTTGCAACAGGAATTCGATCGCTATACTGTAATTTCGGTCTCTTAACTATTGATCCACCTCTAAATAGCCATCTTTCCTGGATGGTCCAAGTCGGCGTTGTGTTGTTCTGAAGGTCAAACCGGTCAAGCTGTCAAGCATGTCAAGCTTTGAGGGTATACGCAGCTGGGCGGCTGGTTTACTCGATAGGTTTGTGGCTTTGGAGGTCGTGGTTGCTTCTGGACACGTAAGCGGACCCCTTGCTAGTCATTTGCCGATTCGTGCTCCATTCTTAAAATCGATTCATTAATCCTGCTAAACCAATGACAGAGGAAGACCGTGTTTGGCAAGTGCGGAATTCTGTGCGGTGCAGTTCCGTTTACATGTGACTTCGCGGATTTGATTTGATCAACAGGAAGATGTGGCCTCTGGAAAGTAGACAATACCAAATGTAAATGGGACAGAAAGTAGAGACCGCTGATCGAACATTGAAAGTCCTTCATTTCCCAGAGAGAAATGGCAATGGGGTGACAGGCAAGCTCTCATGCGGAAACAAACTGTCCCATGGCTTCCTGGACAGGTCCAGACTCATTCGATGGGACTCAGAGTGGCACCTCGAAGAAAAGAGTCCGCAGGGCGGGTAACACTTCTGTCGCCCTTTCCCCAACAAGCTCCTTCAGGGCAGGCGCGATACGTGGCGTAAACAGGTCCTTCACCAGTTAATGGTCGTAAAACTTCCGGCCATTGGCCGTTCTCGATATCGTCCTGCCAATCCGAAAGTCTATCCTCATGGATAGAGATGTTCCACTGCGCGAATGAGAGCCTGAGGGATGGACGAGCTGCAGACCTGTGCAAGAGACGAAAGCTGCCAATCCGGTTTGTCTGCATGAGACTCTCAACTTGAGCGCTCCGTCAAATGTCTGTGGAAGCGTGACCAAAACGTCCCAATCGAAAAAGACCACACGTGCTTCATCGCGTGCTTTAAATTTTGAATTTTGGAGAGTGACTAATGAACTGGGTCAATTGTGGGGTGTCGATTATCAGCTGATGGAAGTAGATTATATCCAACTTGTCGAGCAGAGGGGCATCGATCTGGGCCTCGAGGACCTCCAAATCTTCGGTAGCTCTTTTGAAACGCGACACAGTGAGAACAGGGAGGAGGGTGCGTGTCTGTGGAGGCGGACGTCGGCTGTTCCGGTCGGAGCGACTTGGAGGGGATTCGAATTGAACGACGAGTGTTTCGAGGCTGGTCAACACGGAGAGGCAGGTGACCATCGCCTCGGGTGTCGTCCCGGGGCTCCGTCTGGAATAGACCCCAAAGACTAATTTCTGGACCCCATTTAGGGGCTTCGCGCCCCTTACTGTACGCGTGGTCTATTCTCCTTTTTTTTTCTCTGTTTACCTGTCTCTCCTATTCTTCTATTGTTGTCATGTTCTACTTACTGTACGACCGATTCTAGTGCGACTCATTATTGTACGCGCGCCCTATTTCCTTTATCACAAGCTTATCACGCGACGCTTCCTACAATAGCAAACACGACTCTTATTGATATATTTCCATAGCATCATTATTACGAGTATGAGACATACAGTACAATACCTTGTAGTAGCTTAAATAGCGCGTTGTGCGCTCAGCTGAATGTTGTCCGATAACTGTCCGATTCGTCTTGCTCGCCTCTTTCCCCCTTCGTGTGCCTTGAAACTCTTGCTCGATCTTCGCTGCGCTGATCGCGTACTTTTACCATCTTATCATTATTTGCGACCGCTAGAATCTTGGAATCATCGAAAGTTCAAGGTAAACAAGGTGGGTGGCAGATAAAAAGAGTATGATCCAGGATGAGCGTTTGCAGACACGGTGGCACGGTGCAGACCCACCCAAGAACGAAGCAGGAATGTAGCGGTCGCAAATAATGATAAGATGATAGAAGCACGCGATCAGCGCAGCGGAGGGAAAGATCAGGCGAGAGTTTTAAGGCACGCGAAGGGGGAAAGAGGCGAGCAAGAGATTAACCTTATCAGACTCATTCCTCAAGTCATTCCTTATTAACTCATTCGCATGATAATGTTGTGTAGAATAGAGTGCAATGAATGGATTATTGAACTTTTGATGATTAAACTAGGGTGCCCCGGCAAACGGGGCAGGGTCCGACTGGCGAAAGGGGGAAAAAATCATAAAATTCCTAAGATTTACCCGGGAAAAAGACAAGCACGTATTGACGTCGAGGGTTAGGAATCCCGGCTAGCAAGTAGATCGTGATGTTATAAATGGGATAGAAACATCGAAACAGAAAGCACTTATCAATCTTCAATTCACCCAATTATAACTTATATTTGTTAAAATCATAGAGAGAAACGACAATTGGGCAACCGGCAAGCCGCCGTGCGGCAGCGAATTGTAACAATTGTTCAATGTCTTTCTTAACTGTTTCCGATGCGAGTACCAGAGGCTCCTCGATGAAGAGTGTCTGCAGTGCAGTTAACACTTCCGTCACTCTTTCCCCGACGAGCTCTTGCAGGAAGGGTGCAATACGTAGCGTGCCTATCGCGGATAAGTTGAGCTCTTTCAGCGATAAACGAATGTAAAAGTTCCAGCCATTCACTATTCTGGGTCTCATATTCATCATCCCACATCATACCATAGAGGATGTAGAGGTGTTCCACCGTGGGAAAGAGGAAGGGACGAGCTGCAGACCTCCAGAAGATAAGAGAGGTGTTGATTTGACTCTTCGAGATGGTCGAGTAAGATTTTCAACTGGAGCGCTCCGTGAAATGTCTGTGGAAGTGTAACCGAAATGACCTCCGTATCGACGACCACATAAGCTTCAATGTGTGTCTTGAACTTTGGTGTGTGACTGATGAACTGGGCGAGTTGCGCAGTATCGGAAATCAGTTGATGGAAGAAAGTGATCCTGAACTCGTTGGGTAGAGGGGCATCGATCCGGGGCACGAAGTCCTCCAAATATGCGTCAAACCCTTTGAACCGCAACCTAGTGAGAACAGGGAGGAGAGTGCGTGTCGGTGGAGGCGGACGTCGGTTTTTTGTATAAGGATAAAGTTCGAATCTAATATCGAGAGTCGAGAGTCTGGTCAACACGGAGACAAGTGACGATTGTCTCGGGTGAAATGTACCCGGCAGAAGGAATATCCCAGAGACGAAGATTGACGAGGTGAGTGGCAGATAAAAGTAGGTTTGGTAGTTCCGAAAATGGAACGTGAGCCAAGCAGAGTTCTTGCAGACCTAGTGAAGATCCACCCAAGAACGAAGCGGGGAGGATCGGCATCATTTCGGCTACAAACGAAAGATGCAGACATGTCAGTGCCGGGAATGGCTGCTGGATTGCCGCGACGACTTTTTTGAATTCCGAAATTGGAGAGAGCTCCAATTTACATTGCATATCCGGTCATTGTGCTCGAGCGCCCCAACAATGTTATCCATCGTGGCATCATACATATCTTGGCAATAGAGCCTTACGACAATGGGCAAGAGTGGCCAAATGTGCAGCTTCTCCCTCACGGGTGTCGTGTAATCGCAGTAAATTCACAGAGCCAGGCGACGTGGTGAACCAAAAACAACGATTCGCCAATTTCGGCACACGTGCACCAGCATGTGCCACGCCTCTTTCTTGTCTTCATCTATCCTCCGTGCTTCATCCACGTAGAAATCAAATATATCTAGGAGGACAACGTCGTGGAGCGAGTCGATTGTCACCCGGGGCTACATCGCATCAGTCAACAGTCGATGCAGGCCATGTGCAAATAATGTACGTACTGTACACGGCGGTACACCAGCCTCCATTGATGAATTCCTTTCCATTCCAAAGATGTGCTTGCTTTCCGGTCAGAGAAACTTCCAAAGACGACGCCGGGTGGCCAGGAGATGACGGTAGGACGACGCTGGAATGTGATGGGGAGACTTTGATTTTCCTTGACGTACGACCTGACGGGGAAGTTGAGTTGAGCCGGCCCGGTTGGCCGTGTTCTCACCAAAGGCAACGCTTGCGGCCTTCTTTGTACCATCGGGGCATCCTCTTCTTACCTTGGACCGAGCTCTCTGCCATGCTGGCTCGTGATGACATCATACCTGAGATCCCACCTCGGTAACACGATGCTGACATATCCCTTGGGGTTCGTTGTCCGTTGTGCGGATCAGCGCTGTGTTTTGCATGTCCCTTGTGGAAACTGGAAAACGAATATAGAAGCTGATGCAGTCACCCCTGATTAATTAAAGGCCTGACTGCCGAGTTAGCCTAAGATATGGTCACGGAAAGGGATGTCGAGATGGTGCGTTGACAATATGTCCCTCGTATTGAGAAACTAAACAGCACTACTGGCAAAGCACAGTCCCAAACCAAAAAAAGCGAGCAAGTCCCTTCCACTTGTCTCATAACCATGGACACGAACCGAATACTCCATCTTTGCCTAGTGACTCTCCCCGCGGCCCCACCTGAGGAAATCGTTGTGGCGCCACTTGATAGCGAATCTTTATAAGCCAATCAGCAGCGCAGCGTCGTCCTCGGGAGAATTTGTTGTGAGGAAGCCGCGGTCAATTAACATGTTGCCCCACGGTATCGTTGCGTAGTACGCTTCTTAATAGTTCTTCATCAAACTTCGCCCGCGGACGCCAGACGCCGCTGACCTTCCGCAGCAACAGTTGAACTACAAGTAGACCGAATTTAGCGATGCTGGTCGTCCAGTTTGCTGAGTCGAGCCCTCAAGCGCCCAAGTTTCGATAGTTCGTTATTTTGTGGGCTTGTTTTGCGTCCAAGTCTGTTCCCAAGTAGCCCAATATTGTTCCTTGATTTACTTTGCGTCTTTTTCATAGGTTTAGGAAGATTCCATATTAATCGTAGATCTTGCGACGTGCGGCAAAGGCCACTCATATATTGATTTGGCCCCCGCCAGGTATATCTACACCTCATCCTGTGTTAGTCTTGTCCGTCGCTTCAGGCCGCCCCCTTCGATACCAACCTCATTATGACACTCACATCACTCTCCCCCGTTAACTCGACATTTGATAATACCACTCTCGATGCCAGACGAGAAATCCTACTCGCGTGAGTCCTTCTACCCGCCTATGCAGACAACCCCGGGAAGCTAAACTCCATCAGAGTCGGGCCACTTGTACGCTTCAAAATACTTCCTGCATCTACATAAGCCATTAACTTTCCTGACCATGTAAAGCTCATCGGAACCGTCTTTAACTGGTTCTTACTCGGGGCATTAACCATGCAGGTCTGTGAGTACACCGCGGTCTAGCCTTCCCACTCTTTCCCGATTTTGACAGCAATTATAGATGTATATTACCTTTGTTTCCCAAAGGACCACTGGTGGATCAAACTCAATGGTATGTCTGGGCTGCTCTCCCTGCAATAGTTATATTGAGTTCGGCGGCTCGCGCAGCATATGGCCTTTATTTGCTAGAGCTCGTACAAACTGTGCTGGTCACAGAAATTGCATGGGCTGACTTGTGTGCGGGGTGGGGAATACCAAGTGCCTTGTTGCGTATTGACTGGGGTTTCTCGATGGCTCCCCTTGCGAGTGGTTTGAGTAAGTGATGCGCAATACTTTGCGAAACGTCATCTTGACGTCATTCTTACCTCTGTGTTACAGTTGCCTGCTGGGTACAAATATTTTTCGCGTGGCGAGTATGGGCTCTGGGACGTAATACGTTTTGGAAGTCCATCGCAGTGTTTATCTTGATTGTGCGTACCGCGCTCCCTATAGTATTATACTTCTAGAAATTGGTGCATCCTTCTAGGTTTCCTTGGCCCAAGGAAGCGCAGCTATTAATTTAGGCCTCAAATTAAGCACCGTACGTCTGACCCTTCCCCATGTTCTATTACAATGGCCTCTGAACGGCCACTCTCCCAGGTCGGGTACCTCAACAATCGCACGGAAGCACTTGTTCAGATTCATTATATGTTCTTCGTAAGTGTTTTCCGTTCTTTACCTGTCGTCCACAACCTTCATGTTGATTGATGGTTACTAGTTTTATTTGAGTGCGAGCACGGTCGCCGATTTCTTGATAGCCGCTAGCTTGATCTACTTTGCACGTATTTATCCTGGCAGTTTTATCCCCGTTCTGATGCAGTGACCGCAGTTGATTTCAGCGAGAAGAAATACCGTGTGGAGCAAAGAGACAGACAGAAGAGTCACAAAGCTGATCCGGTCCACCTGCGAGACAGGCACGCTGTGCTCAGTGGTGGCTTTTCTCGACCTCATTGTCTACTTGCGCGTCGGCTACAATTCCGTTCACCTCTCCGTGTACGCCTACTTGTATTTTGGATAGGCTTCGCCATCGCTGATCTGGCTTTGTTCGCAGAGTGATGGTGTTATCTAAGTTATACAGCAACGCACTCATGGCGTCGCTCAACTCACGAGCGGGTGTATATGTGTCAGAGTCGCGCGAAGAGACCAGCACGACACGCTTCGACGCTGCCCAGTTCACGTCTGTTGGTGTTCCTATCACAACAGATGACTTTGGGTCACCGTGGGTGAACGGGAAAGACGGACAAGGTTTCGAATCGGTGAGGCTCTGTCCATTTTGTGAGCGGAGATGAGGGCTGGCTAATCCGTAGAACGTGGCCCAGGGATACGTGAAGACAGGACGTGCGCATGGAAATACTATTGTCTTGACCAACCTCGGCAGAGTGTAGAGAATACTCTATACTTGGAAGCATCGTACGTATATTGGTCTGACTTCCAGCATTGATTGCTGTCCTATAGCGCCTTTTTGTTGTTCTGCATCAGTCTTCGTGTACTTTGACCAGTCGTGTACCCTTGCGTGTATCTTTGATTACCGACGGAACTCTGCAACATGAATTCAGACGCTTTAGTAAGCTGTAACGCTTTCCCAATTATTGATCCGCCCCTGAATTGAATACTCATCTCTCCTTGGTTGGGTGATGTCGGTGTTGCATTTGTGTCGAGCGTCGAGCTTTCAGAGTGTTACTTGAGAATCACGTGGAGAGTGTGCCTCATCAGCAAAATCACAATTTCCTTTACAACTTTATTGCCTTTTTGGCTTTACGGCACATATTTGTAAAGTAGAAAGTTCTAGAAAGTTCATAAAGTTGTACGTTTTTGGCCTAATTTGGCCTTATGATGGGCTGTTGTGCCGAAACTTTATTGAATTTGGGTCTGTCTAAACGACTTTCAACTTTTTGTCTTTTTTGACCTTATAACGGCTTTATAAAGCCAGAAAAGGAAAGTGTGGTCTTCCTGATGCTGGCCAGTGGGTCTCCAATTCGTGCTCCATTCTAAGCTCTGTTCTCTGTTCCGTTCCCTTCTAAGTGATACGCGCAATGCAGATTGCAGTGAAATGACATCACGACAGCAAAGAGAATGGAAATCCCCATGATGACATTGATACGGGAACAAATGCCGAAAAAAACGACCCCGGAACAAGGTGATCCGATCATTCCGATGATCTACAGACATAGCGGACAATGACGACGGCAAACTTTGGTGTCGAAGCTGTGTCGGTGTGCTTCAAAGAAAATCGATTGATCTTCCTAGTCCTATGGTATGATAGGCGTCTGGGAACGGCACGGCGGTGTTGCCTCGCTACGCGTAACTTCGCGGACTCATAGTACTCATCAGTTGACTTCTATTCTAAATACAGTATCATACGAAAGAGTCTCAAGAGAAGAGAGGTATGTGACTGGTATCTCATGAGTCAAAAAAACGAGTGCGAAGAAGAACGGTGCGCAATAACCAGATGACACCAAAAGTATATGGGATAGAAAGTAGAGGGCACTGATCTGGAACATTTATTCATTCATTCAACGCTCTACTTCCCAGCGACAAATGGCAATCGGGCGACTGGCAAGCTGTCGTGCAGCAATGAACTGTTTAATGACTTCTTCCTGGGCAGGCTCTTCCAAGAATAGAGCCTGCAAGGCGGGTAAAACTTCTGTCGCTCTTCCACCGACAAGTTCTTCCATGAAGGGCAAAATATCTAGCGTGAAATCGAAGGACACGTAGAGATGTTTCACAGCGGTGAATGGAAGTAAGAGTTCTAGCCATTGGCTGCTCTGGATTTCATCTGACTCGTCTTGAGACCACTCTCGCCAATATCCGTCTATGTAGAGGTGTTCCACCGTAGAAATGAGAGCCCGGGGGAAAGACGACCTGCAGACCTGCGCCAGCAACGATACCTGCTGATCTAAATGTCTGCATGAGATTCCCAACTCAAGCGCTCCGTCAAATGTCTGTGGCAGTCTGATGATAACGTCCCAACTAAAAAAGACCAATCGTGCTTCATCATGTGTCGTCAAGTTTGGTGAGCGACTGATGAACTCGGCAAGTTGTGGGGTTTCCAAGATCAGTTGAGGGTAGAAGGATACATCCAAGTTATCAAGTAGAGGGGCATCGATACGGGCCACAAGGTCATCCAAATATTCCCCGACGCCCTTGAAATTGAAACGGGTAAGAACGGGGAGGAGAGAAGGTGTCGGTGGAGGCGGACGTCGGCTTTTCCGGTAAAGGTGACTCGACGGGGATCTGAATAAGATGATGAGTTTTTCAAGCCTGGTTAACACGGAGAGGCAAGTGGCCATTTCCTCGGGCGAGATGTAACTGGAAGGAGGGAAATTCGAAAGTTGAAGACCAGAGAGGTTAGTGGCAGACAAAAGTAGTTTCGGTAATCCCGGAAATGAGATGTGATCCAGGACAAGTGTTTGCAGACGTGGCGCAGACCCGCCCAAAAACGAAGTGGGAACGACCAGCGCTCTTCCGTTTTTGGGCCGAAGCTCCAGAAGTGTCAGTTCCGGGAATGAATGCCGCATTGCTGCCAAAACTGTTTCCACTTGCAAACTTGAGACAGGACAAAGCTCGATTCCACAAACGCGATCGGTGTGTTCGAGTGCCGCAATGATGTTATCCAGGTCCCATCTTTCGTCACCATCGACCTTTATAAAGATAGGCAACAATGGCCAGACATCCAGTGTTTCCCTCACTGGCGTCCAGACGTCGCAGTATAGTCGCAGATTCAGGCGCCTTGGTGACGCAAAAATCAAGTCTCGCCACTTCCGGCACACGTGCACCAGCCGGTGCCACGCCTTTATTTGCTCTTTAACACAGAAATCAAATATTTCTAGGAGGGCAACGTCGGGGAGCATGTCGATAGTCACCAGGGCTACATGGAAATCAGTCAACAGCCGATGCAGGCTATTGTGCAAAGATGTACGTACACCGACCCCCATTGGCAAATTCCTTCCCAGTTTCAAGATGTTCTTGCTTTTCGGTCAACGGATCTTCAAAATTACCGTCAATCAGCACCGGTAACGCAGGGTGGCTAGGATATGATGGTAGGGCGACGCTGGGGCGTGATGGGGACGCATGGCAAGGGACAAGCTTTGAGAATGGCTATTTGAAAAATGTTAGTTACTTTGTTTATCCGGCGAGTGAGTATCCCTCGACATACGGCTGACAGTTCATAGCGATCCTCGACGATTGGGACAACGTTGGGTCGGCCCGATTAGGCCGCGGGAATCACCGCTAAACCTCTTTTTACCATCAGGCGCGTTGCCCAAAAGGACATATGAGGAGTGAAAGAAATTCGATATTCTGTTTATGACGTAGACTGGTCAACTTGTTACTTATATACATGTGCACTTGTTCTTCAAGCGGGTTCCTACTCATCACTAAATGGATAAAAAAGATATCCTAGGAAAGGGATGTGCCCGGCCCTTGCACGGTGTGCAGTGGGTGAGAAGGGAAGTTCTGCAGCTCAAATGAGAGACTGCAGATGTCTTCTTGGATCTTGGTAAGCGATGTAAGGTATCGTTCCGAGGGAGACGTCCGAGGGCGACATTAGTACTAGATGTACTAGATCCCTATATGTTACTGAATATGTCACAATAGAACAGATGACAGTTAGCAACAGTATAGGACATGGCAGTCTCGGGGTGTTGCACTGGTGGTGGATATTCTATGTCATTCGATGCGCGCATGACCGAGCAATCATCATGACGTTGATAGCCGTGCCACACTGCCAGTTTTACCAAGGACAACCTTCAGCAGAGCGAGTAGAATGGGTTGCGAGGTGATAAAACGTACCACCATTGTTCTTGACCTGGAAACTTGAACTTGCTACAGGGTACAGAGCTACGTTAGGAAACTGTGTGCTGGGATACTGATCGAATCTGATAACGCACTCGACACAATTCATCGATGACAGCGGTCTGTGGTTACTGTGTCACGCGCGACATCATATGAAGGTCAAATCATCCCAATGTGGGACGGCGAAAAGTACAAATCTGGGGAGAATGAAGTGTTTGGGTGGCGAAAAGACCGACCTTTTGAAATGTTCGATTGAGCATACCGACTGGCATTCAAAGCGCTCAGCGCTCAGTACTATTCAAAACCCCTTCTTGATCAGCAGCCTGAGGCGAGTGGGCACCAACGTTCTTTGACCCTTGTGACATACGTTCTGATTGTATAAATCAAGGCACAACCACTACTATGACAGCCAACCCCTGAGCGAGACCTGTCCCTACCATGGAAGGCAAGCGGCTCCTTCGCAATGCCTGAAGGCCAGGAACGTACGACGAGCAAGGGATAGATAGGGCTGAGATGACCGGATAAATCCAGGCACGACCACTAACCAACCCCTGAGCGAGACCTGTCCCTACTATGAAAGGCAACAGGCTCCTTCGCAACGCATGAAAGCCATGAACGTACGAGCAAGGGATATTGTAGAGCTGAGATGACCGAAGGACAGGACGTAGCGGAGATGCAGGACCTTCGCGAAAACACGTGGCTTCCTGGAAGTGATTTTGGGGTGACATGTTACTGACATCCGTCATTGACTCAGACGCACCTGGCAAGTCCGATGACAAGGCACCAAGAAGACAGTGCAAACGAAGAGAGCGACGGCCTAGGAACGGAGAAAGACCCGCCAGACCCCCTAGAATGGAAGATCCCAAAAGAGTTCGATCTTATGAAGGCGCAACTGTTAGAGACTCCGACCCAGGCATTGCATACAAGTAGAAACCAATGAAACGCAAGCAATGTAGAAGGAAATCAAACATGACTGCAAGATTATATATGTAGTCCCTCTGGCCAAAACTCCGATTATATGAGGGTGATCACATCAATGTGAGAACAAACACCGTGACTTATATGCGTTGATACATTTCAGTCTTAATGTCACGAAAATTCCTCCGCGATCTCCGTGGAGCAGGCATAAGACCATACACTTACCAGGACCTATATCTCGTTCGTTTCTTGGTTCAAAGTACCCATATAGTTCGGTTGATGATGGTGCGTTGAAGTTCTTGAGCGCAATCTACTAGCCGTGATATGCAATACTCTGAATCCTAGTTAGGGAAACCCGGAAAGGTCAGGAACTTAGGAACACCAGACCAATGTGCGAGAAGGAACTTTTGACTAAAATTGGATCAGCAAAAACCAGAATAAAAACAATACACGTCGACCATCCTGGCCGAACAATCTAGAACAGTTTGTCTCCTAAACGCCACAATCGAAGAGTAATCAGAATATCAACAGGCCAACGGCATCACAGTTTGTCAATTCCTACTACTTGTTATTGGGAGGACAGCTCCCTTGACAGCTCCACAGGAACTGTCACGGTGAAGATGTTAACCCGGTTGCCCACGAGGACCAGTCGGACTCAAGCGAAGGATAATCCGAGCCAAATGGCCGCAGGAACGAAGTGTATACAATCGAATGGAGTAAATGCGATTACGAGTCGGAGTCGGATTACCGGAGGTGGTGGAATTGATTGGACGTGGCGCGCTGAGCCACTGGCAATACCGGTTCAATCCCAGGAATCCCTTCCCCTTCCCCTGTCGGTGATATATGTAATACCCGACTGAATTAGATCACATTCGTGAATCTTAACTTACAATAACGATGGTCGGTACGCGGACGGAGATCCTTCGACCAAGCCAAGGACCAAGCTTCGATTTTCAAAACGTGCTGGTTGTGTGTACCTTGGGTGATGCGTGACGCGTGACGAGTCACGACGGTTACTCTGTAACGGTGGTTCAATTTCCGATACAGTACATTGCTCAGCGCCGCAGCAGGAACAGTTCGCGGCCAGTTAGCGGCTTTTTTCACTTTGCAGAGGCGACTGATCGTAGTTCATCATTGTAAACCTTCAAGCTTCAAAGCTTAAAAGGCGTATACCCGAATTGGTTCGAAAACCTGACCAAATGACCAAAGCAAAAAAAGGGCGGCAGCCGGCAGGGGTGAAAAATTGATCGTGATTCTGACATGTGCATTCCGAAACGCCCAATTCCTTCGTATATAAACTATGCAAGATAACGCCATAATGTCCCATATTCCCAACCGTATTTCCAACTGCACAGTGCATACACAATGACCCCTCCACCACTCCCGGATGGCTTGTATACAATCGGCAAGGGTGACTTGCTTGCGACTCTTCAAAGTGATAAACCAGGAACCGACGTTGTGCTCTTGCCGGCAAATAGGGCGCGGGGCCAGCGGTGAGGTCCATTTCCTACTTCTATTCATGAATTCGTTCTTACGAAGTTCCTTTCCCGATTCCAGTGGGAGATCCGGAGACAACCAAATGGATATTATATAATAATCAACCAGGGAACGAGAAACTCTCTGTCGTTTGAAGGGCAACCTGAGCATGGCAAGCCCGTTAAAGGCTTTCCAGACCGTCCGCCTCGCGAGTGGAGCCTCAACGGTGCCATCGAGCCTCATGCTTACAAGTGGGTGATTTATGTGGCTTTTCTATAACTTGTTAGCCCGAATTTTTTTTCAGTCTCACTGTTCCTGGTGGCCCCTTTGACAGAAAACTTTTTTTTTTTTTTTTTTTTTTTTTGAGTTCCATTTAGGTGCGCCTGAGGTACAGAACCTTATGTAGCACCTTAACTATAGTAATCGTAAACCTTTCCATCTCCTTTGATCCGGCGTTTGCTTTAGAAATATAAAGATGCTCCCCTGGTGTAAACCAGCGTCGCGTTGCGCTTGAGACATTTGTTGCCGTAAGGTGGGTGGTCTTGGACCTTGCGGTTGCGGTAGACCGGGCTGTTTGGGTAAGCCTTGGTCGTGTGGTGGCGTGTGTGTCGTGAATGGTGTGAGGTGTGTTCGCGTATGCTCTCGCGACTCGGCGCGTGAGTGTGCGCAGGGTGTAGTTTGACAGAAAACTTACCTTTGATGTGTCGCCCGAGCAGATCAGTCCGCCTCATGTAACTCTCATTTTCTACACACATGTCAATTTATTGACAACGTTACTCAGACGTGGCTCGGCTATCGCGATGAACAGACTCAATCCTGGTATTAACTATTGTATTCTCTTGAAGCTTAAAAACCTGATAGGTTCAATCGGTTTGCGCCTTCGGTCATCAATTTGCTCTAGGCAGAAAGTCGATATTCAGGGTCTCCGTATTTATCTGCAGACCAAGTGTCCAGAGCTTTCCGTGTACAATTATGTTTGATTGACTGTATATCAGTGTCAGTGACTTGTTTTCGAATCTTCGATGATCAATTATCGACATCTGTCCGGTGTTTCTGAAGGAATCGTTGGATTTATCTAACGCGGACTTCCAAACTTTGTAGAAGAGTCGCAGGTTTGACCAAGAGTTTGACAGATAGTACGCGCCGAATGTCGGAAATAAGAACGGAATCAAAACATAGAGGTTGCTGACCTCGGCTTCCAATGCTGGTGCATGTCACATTTTGTTCTATTAGTCGCGAGCCAGGGCTCTGGGAGAGAGCTCGACTCAAGGCAAAAAAAGTACAGTACTGCCGTGTTAGTACTCTCCGTTCATACTGAATCATACATGAGATACCTCGGGCGTTGCCGCTCATTAAGCGCTCACAGCGCTCATTTGTCAAGTAAGTCTGCTTGTCATGGTGTCACGCCGTTTGTCTTTCACGCGGATAACGTCTTCTAGATATCCATGAACTATCCCGCGCGATCTTCACGGAGCAGGAATGAGACCATACACTAATCAGGACCTACATCTTGTTCGTTTCTTGGTTCCAAGTACCCATACAGTTCGGTTGATGACGGTACGTTCCTGCCCGCGATCTAGCGGTGCCGCGGTGACATGGAAAAAAACTTTGAATATTTGTTAGGAAAGGTTTAGGAACGTAGGAACAATGCACACGTGGACCGTAACTTACTAGCAGAATAAAGCAGTTCGTCTCCTGAACGCCACAATCGAAGAGTAATCAGAACATCTCCTTCGTCAGTTCCTACTTGCTTCCGAGTGATCGATCTGGCCATGGCCCATGGGGAAGACTCCCCCGCCGGTGATTAATGATCGCCTGACCACGTTTCTCAGCGGCACTAGTGCTAGGGACAGATTGCTACCATTTTCGAACCGCAGGGGCGATTAATCGCCTTTCATCATCATAAACTCTAAAGAACACCCGATGCTCAAAAACCTGACCAAACGACCAAAGCAAGTGATCGTGATTCTAGTATGTGCGTTCAGAAACCCCCGATTCCTCTGTATATAAACTTTGCTGGATAACGCCATTATGTCCAATCTTTCCAACCACACACAATGGCGTCTCCACCCACACTCCCGGACGGCTTATATACAATCAGCAAGGATCCACACTCAAGCCTTCAAGTCAGGTTGATATTCCAAACCAGCGGGTGGGGTCAATTTCCTACTCTCGATTCACGAATCCGTTCTTACGACATTCTTTTCCCGAGTCCAGTGGGAGATCCGGAGAACACCAAAGGGAACTTATACAATAATCAACCGGGAAATCTCTCTGTCGTATGAAGGGGTACCTGGGCGTCACACGCATGTTTGTGGCTTTCAGACCCACCCACCTCGCGAGTGGACCCTCTACGAGGCCGCTGAGCCCCGTTCTTACCAGTGAGTGATCTACGTGGCCATTCGAGAACTGAACAGGTACTAATTGATTCGTTATTTTTCAGTGTCGTAGTTCCCGGTCCCCTCGTTGATGGTGGCAAAAAACTCGCTTTTGACAGGTCGCCCCTGCTTATTATTCCGCCATTCGTAATTATCATTTTATAACACGTGTCAATTCACTAACAAAGTTACCCAGACGGAGCTCACCTATTTAGATCGCGAAGACCAGAAACAAGCTTGGACGTTCAATATTATAGTTTTTTAAAGCTGGAAAACCTGAATGGTTTCAATTGGTATGCGCCTTCAGTCGACAATTTGCTCTAGGCTGAAGGTCAATATTCGAGGACCCCGTCTTCGTCTGCAGACCAGATATTTTGAGCTTCTTTGTACAATTATGTTGATTGTAAATTACAGTGACCTGTTTTGAATGTTCCGACGATCGATTATCGTGGTGTTTCAGAATAAACCGTGAGATCGCGTGGGATCTAACGCAAGCTTCGTAAAAGAGTCGCAGGGTTGACAGAAACGTGCAGAATGTTGGAAATAAGAATGGAATCTAGAAGTTGTTGATTTCGGTTTCCAATGCACGTTGCATTTTGTTCTGTTGGTCGCGAGCCAGGGCTCTGGGAGAGAGCCGGACCGAAGGTGAAAAGAGTACAGTACGGTTGCGCAGCTTGCGTTACTATTCTATATCCTCGGACGTTGCCGCTCGTTTGCGATTTTGTTTTGCCTTTTCCCCCTGTCGTGATAGGGCCACGAACTGCAGCAAAGACAGGCCTTGTCCAGTCGCAACTGCAGGATATTTCAAAGTTTTTCGGGGAGATCCCTATGTAACATGCCACGACAGAACAGTAAATTATGCCACACGACAGTCGGCGTGTTGCACCTGCTAATGGGCGTTCAAACGTTCGCGCCCATGGGCGAGCAAGCCCGATTACTATGATCATCACAAAAGGAGGCCTGGGTTGATAGCCAAAGCCTGTTGCCACAGGCCGAACACTCCGACGCGTCGGCCCTGCTCGGGCTCTCCGTAGGGAAACCGCGCTCGCGAGGATCAGAGAACCGGCGCACGCTCGACGGGAGATTGACTGACGTTTCGATTCCGTGAACTGGACGTATGCATAATGACTCGATGACATCCAAGGTTTGTTCCCGTGCGCGCGCAACGTCTGCCAGAGCCCTCCGCGGAATTTACTCCGAGTCGAGATCTGGTCGGACAACGTCACAACTTGTACCTCGACTTGTACCATATAGTGCCGACATGGATGCATCGCTAGAATGGCTTTATTGAGGCTCTCACGTTGTTGCATTAACTTGAGAGTACACTTGATAACTTAGAAGAAAAAGAGAGAAGGTGTCATGTAGTGGAAAACCCACTATAGATGGTTGCTACTAGGTGTCCTATGACGACCCATCGTCGTACCGGGGTAAGACTTTATCAATGTAGAACCCGTGCGGATGTCGGATGATCCACCATTTGGAAAAGTGCAATAATTCCAGTGGAAGGAGGTATTGGTGGCAGTGGGCTCAGTGGTAATAACGTCAACTTTTAGAGAGGGCGCGCGTTTATCGCCCTGGCATCTAAATGTCCCCCCGGAGATAACGCGACGAAACCTTCAGGAACTGGGGTGGTAGCCTCTCGAATTTTGATTGGATTCTGTAATACGTGCTGGCGGCGAATGGGATTCAAGGTTTCAATAAGGAGTATATCACCGTTCTTGACCTAGAACCTTGCTACAGGGTACAGAGCCACGTTAGAGAACTGTGCGCTGGGATACCGAATCCGATAACGCACTCGGCATAATTCAACGATAACGGCGGGTCTGAGGTCATTGAGTCACACGCGGCATGATACGGAGGTCAGAACCATCCCAACGTAGGACGACGAAGAGGACATACATGTTTTGTGGAGAATGAAGCGTTTGGGTGGCGAAAGAAAGTGGCAGGGTACCTTTGTAAATGTCCAGTTGAGCATGTTGTCCAAGTGTCTGCACCGACTGGTATCAAGACTGGCATTCAAATCCCTTCCTGATCAGCAAGCCGGTGGGCACCAACGTTCGTTGGTTATTGTGACATTCGTACAGATTGTAAGTTGAGGAAGCTAGGGATGGCCTCAAGAAACGTTTCCCGTGAGTCAGTCATTGTCATCCAAAGCACTGATTGTCCCGTCTAAGATGCCGGCGTCGATATCCGATGATCGTTCCTCCAACGTTTCCTCCGCCCTAACCGCATTTGCATACGATAGGAATACAAGACGAACATTGACAGCAAACATTCAGCATGAGATTCAAGCGATTGCCAAATACAATGGGGAAGTAGAAGCCGATGAGATGGGTGTAATTGGGGGAAGATGATTGAGCGCTAGGATTGAACGTTCAGCGCAACGTTCAGCGCTCAGCTATGTTTGTGAGAAACGCCCTGGAGGAACCTACGAAGACTGGAAGCACATATCAGGTACAAAGACGGGCAACGTTGCCCATCCTGCGATCGACGGAGCATATCCTAACGCGATAACAACGAACCCCCTGTGAGACTAGATGGTATCATGGGATGTAGTAGGGCCCGTTATCAGCCTAGGATTGATATTAGGAGGTTCCACCTCACCTCAACATCCCCGGCGGCCCCCAGGCTCCACCCCAACCAGAGGCAAATGAAAAGGAGTTGATGCAATTTACACGGAGATGGCCGCGGAAGCGAAGAGGAATTTTGCGAGGTTCATGCACGTGCACGTTCACGTGAACGAAGAACTGTCAAGTGTGTCGATCAAGCTCGTACGTTCAATATTCAAGCTATTCAGGCTTCAATTCTGCCAAACGTACTGCCAGTGCCAGTGGTTGTGTCATGACATGCCACATTCTCGATAACACACGCAAGCTCAATCGACGTGTTTGGCCTCTATCTGACGAGGATTTTACAGTTTTTACTCGTTCAACTACTCCGGTGGTTATCGAGGTTCATCATGATGTATGACTCATGATGATTGTCCAACGACGTTGCTCAGCGGCACTAAGGGACAGATCGCGGCCATTCAAGTATTCGCACTGCAGAGACGACTAATCGCCGTTCATTTTGGTAGAACTTTACAATAAAGCTCGGGCATAAAGCGCGAGAAGTTGAAGGCATATCTCCCTCATAACCCATACCCCGTTTGGAGCGCGCCAGGGCCCGGGGCGTGCCGTACAAATAGATGAGAACATTTACTATTATAATTCGTGACGGCTATCCCGTGTAGGGCTTTGGACGGGTCATCAGATGTCCCAGGGGTATGGATTATAAGGGAGTTAACTGTATACCCCATTGGCCCCAAACCTGACCAAACTACCAAAGCAAGGTAATGTGTGCGTTCCGAATCTCCCGATTCCCTTGTATATAAACTCTGCAAGATAATGCCATTATGTCCCAGTTTTCCAACCACACACAATGGCCACTCTCGAGGACGGCGTCTATACGATTTTCAAGACTTTAGGTGACCTTGCAACCCTTCGAAGTGTTCGTCCGGGAGAAGACGTCGTGCTCTTGCCTCCAGCCAATGATGGGGGTCTCAGACAGCGGGTGATGTCGATTTCCCTCTCTCATTCACAGATTCGTTCTTACGACATTCTTCTCCTGCCTACAGTGGGAGGTCAAAAGAACACCAAAGGGAACTTATACCATAATCAACCGGGGAATTCTTTGTCATTCGAAGGGGAACCTGAGCGTGGCAAGTCTGTTCAAGGCTACCCGAACATTCCGCCTCGCGAGTGGAGCCTCTACAAGGCAGCCGGGCCCGATGCTTACTAGTGAGTGATTTACGTGGTCATTCTAGAACTCGTTAGCCTGAACATGTATTGATCGTTTCTTTATTTCCCAGTGTCGTGGTTCCTGGTGGCCCCATTGTCGATGGCGAAGAACTTTGTTTTGATCAGTCCCCCGTGCTCATCCTTCCGCCTTTGGTAATTCTCATTTTCTACACACGTCAACTCATTGACAACGTCACCCAGACGTGGCTCACATATCTTAATGTTGAAAACCAGAGACAAGCCTGGGTATTCAAAGTTCCAACGTGAAGAATGAAGCTAGAAATCCTGAATGGTTTGCAGTGGTTTGCGCCCTCAGTCATTAATTTACTCTAGACTGAAAGTCAATATTCAAGGTCCCCGTATTCGTCTGTAGACCAGATATTCCGAGCTTCCTTGTACAACTTTCTTGATTGACTGTGTATCACGGTGATTCGTTTTCTTGTTTTCAGAATTTCGGCGATCAATACAGTATTCAGAGAAGATGCCTGACTCGGACTTGGGTCACTTGGCAAACGAGCGACAACGTCCGTTCGAATCCCATGACATTGATAAATGTAACGAAACGTTGTTTGGGACGCATATCACCAACTCGGATGTTGCTGAAACAGGGCGTTGAGGATAAACGATTCCACATACGCCATCGGTGTGCTCAATGTTGTCAGGGGGAACAACTTCGACGCGTCGGCTCTGCCCCTCCGTGGGGAAAATTGCAATACCGTACGCACTTGCGAAGATCTGATGACCCGCAAGATCCCGGCGTTTCCATGGCGTTTCCGTAACAACCAAAATGATAGATGGAAGGTATGGAAGAAGACAAGAGTGCCCCTAAACGACCTTCAAAACATCGCCTTTCGATGCCCTCGACCACAATGGCGCCATCGAGACTCGAATAGGGGGCGCGTGTAACAAACACTCAGGCGAGGTGACCCGAGCGTAACGGAAACTCGCGTGTGGGAAAGTAAACGGCGCGTCACTCACGTGTAAGTTACTGTAGGTGGAGTTACAGTCCTTACGCGTTCGCATCGAGCTCAGCCACATGCATTCACTGAGAGGCTTAGATGGTCAATTCTTATGAACATAAGCTCATCGATGAAGGGGTAAAAAACGCGAGTCCGGGCGGCCCCGGCCTAAAGTTGAATTCTACCTAGCGGCCCGCACCTGGTTACAATTGATGCATATGGTGACTCATTCAGGAGTCAGGACTTCAATGAAATCAAAGTTGGTAATAATGTCGACCTTCAAAGCGGGAGCGCTTATCGTCCTGGCACCCAAATGGCCCCCTAGAGAGAACGCGACGAGTAGTTCAGGTACTGGGAGTGGTGGCCTCTCGACCTCCGATTGGAATCTGTAATCGGATATCCACGCCGGCGGTGAATGGTTCAGAAGTTTCACTATGTGAATCTTCACCGGGGCAAGTGGAATGGGTTGCGAGATGATAATACGTACCGCCGTTGTTCTTGACCTGGAAACTTGCCAGTATTGTACAGACAGAGCTACGTTATGGAACTGAGTGATGAGATACTGACCGAATCTAATTACGCACTCAGCACAATTCAACGATGACGACGATCTGTGGTTACAGTGTCACGCGCGGCATCATATGAAGCTCAGAATCATCCCAATGTGGGACAACGAAGAGGACATACAATTTTTGGGAGAATGATGTGTTTGGGGGCGAAAAATCAGGCCTTTTGAAATGTCCGGTTGAGCATACCGACTGGCATTCAAGGAGTTCGGTACTATTCAAAACCCCTTCCTGATCAGCAGGCCACTGGCAATGGGCACCAACGTTAGTTGACCCTTGTGACATTCGTTCTGATTGTATAAATCTAGGCACGACCATGGAAGGACATCCGCTCCTTCGCAACGCCTGAAGGCCAGGAACGTACGAGCAAAGGATAGGGCTGAGATGACCAAAGGACAGGACCTATGATAGCAGAGTTGCAGGGCTTTCGCGAAAACGTGGCTTTCTGGAAGTGATTTGGGGTGACATATGCCGTCGACGCACCTGGACAAGTCCGATGACAAGGTACTAAGACAACGCCCTTGAAGAGAGTGATAGCCCGGTGAAATTAGTAGGAGCGGAGAAAGACGAGCCAGACCCCCTAGAATGGAGAACTCAAAATAATTCGACCTTATAGAGGCGAAACTGTTAGAGACCGCCCAGGCATTATATAGTACAAGTAGAAACCCATGAAACGCAAGCAATGCAGAAGGAATCAAACGTGGCCGTAAGATTCCTGTCAGAACAATCTAGAGCAGTTTGTCTCCTGAACGCCACAATCGAAGAGTAATCAGAACATCAACGGAATCGCCGCTTGTCAAAGTCCTCAAGTTATCAATCTGCCAGTGGTTATGGGGGAAATAGCTCCCTTGACAGCTCCACAGGAACTGTCACGGTGGAGATGCAATCCCGGTGGCCCACGTGGTGGACGACTCAAGAGAAGGATAATCTATAATCCGAGTCAAGCGGCCGCAGAACGAAGAGTATAGAATCGAATGCGATATCGGAGATAGTGGAATTGAATGGATGTAGCGCGCTGAGCCAGTGCTGGTTCAGTCCCAGTTCTCTTCATTGAGTCTTCAATGCCTTCATGAACCATTCCCCCGGTAATATATGTGATACCCGATTGAATTAACTCACACACTGCTTACATTAACTTTTGGTCTTACGACATCAATGGTCGGTATGTGAACGGAGATCCATCAACCAAGCTTCAAATTTCAAAACGTGTTGGTTGTCTCATGACTTGGGCGTTGCTGAATAGACTGACGCGAATGACGCGTAACGCGTGACAAGTCACGACGATTTTACTCTGTAAACGGTGGTTCGCGTTGCTCAGAGCCGTCACCAACAAGAACAGTTCGCGGCTAGTTCGCGGTCATTCGCTTTACAAAGACAGGCATCTTCTCTGTGCTCGGTCTCGGTCAGCGCGCTCCTCCCTACCGGATCTTAGATCTTAGCGCTCAAAGGCGGCGCATTATTATACCGATTGATTCGAAAATCTGACCAAATGATCAAAGCATGGTGAAAACTTGGTGCAAACTCTATCGTGATTGTGCTTTGTGCCTTCCGAAACGCTTGTATATAAACTCTGCGAGATAACGAGGGAGATAAGACCATCTTGTCCCGTATTCAACGCACACTACTAGTATGACTTCTCAACTCCCGCTCCCGGCGGATGGCTTGTACACTATCACCAAGGCTCGTCCACAGCTCCTTGCAAGTCTTCAAAACACTGTTCCAGGAACCGACGTTGTGCTCTTGCCTCCGAGTGTCGGTATCGGTGTCGGCCAGCGGGTGGGGTCCATATCATACTCCTTTTCACGAATTCGTTCTTACTACATTCTTTTCCCGCCTCCAGTGGGATGTCAAGAGAACACCAAGCGGAAATTATACCATAATTAATCGGGGAAACTATCTGTCGTTCGATGGGCCACCTGTGCATGGGAAGCTTGTTCGTGGCTACCATCCGCCTCGCGAGTGGAGGCTCTTGAGTACTGCTGTGCCCAATACTTACCGGTGAGTGATCGCGGCCTTTCTAGAGCTTGTTAGCTTAAACAGGTATTAATCTTTTCCTTATTTCAGTGTCGTAGTTCCTGGTGGCCCCTTTAATGGCCAGGAACTTGCTTTGATGAGGCGCCCCTGGTCGTTACTCCGCCTTTGGTAATTCCCATTTTCTACACATATCAATTCGCTGACAACGTTACTCAGACGGAGCTCAACTATCTCAATGTCGGAAACCCGGCTCAAGCCTGGATATTCAAACATATTTGAAGCTGGAAAACCTGATTCAAGCTGGTTGGTTTGCGCCTTCAGTCATCAATTTCTTCTATATTGGAAGTCAATATTCAGAGTCCCGGTCCTCGTCTGCAGACCATGTTCTGAGCTTCCTTGGCACCTTGTATAAATATGTAGTATATCACGGTGACTCGTTTTCAAGACTTCGATGATCAATATTACTGTAAATATTTAAAAGATGCCTGACTCGGCGAACGAACAGCAACGTCCATTCGAATCCCACATTGATACGCGTATAGTAACGTTTTGGACACATATCAAATTACCGGTGTCGAGGTCATGCCGAGAAAAAACCCGGAACAAAAGTGATCGGATGAACCAAGGGATGAACTACAAAAATTGCTCCCAAAGCTGTGTCGGTGCAGTTGAAAGAAAAACGACTGATCCTGCTGCCGGGCTCACAGCAGGCGTCCGAATCGAGCGTGGTGCTGCATTGCCACGCGTAACTTCGCGGACGTGACTATTGACCTCTATTCTTCACATCATACAAATGAGTCCCAAGAAAATACTGTGACCAGTATCTCAGCAGCCAAACAATGGGTGTGAAGCAGGATAAGAACCAAGTAGATGGCGCCAAAAAGGAAGTAAAGCGTATCCCAGTGTTTTGAATGAATGATAAATGACCGATTAATCAGTGCCCTCTACTCCCATGTAAAGCGAGAAACAATGGGGTGACCGGAAAGATGTCGTGCGACAACAAAAATAATGGCAGGTCTGGATGGGAGTGACTCGCCTCGGAGTCGTCCAAGAAAAAGAGTCTGCATCTTGGTCTGCAAGGCGGGTAACACTAGTGTGTTGCCAGGGGAAGCGACTTCGTCGGCCTGCCCCTCCGTGGAGAAGATCGCGATACTGTACGTCCTGTACGCGCTCGCGAGAGTCTGGTGACCCGACAGAAGTGCACGCAGCCCAGGCGAGGTGATTCGACCGAAACTCGCGTCAGTCTCGCCTCGCGTCGGGGGCGCGTGTGGGAAAGTAAACGGCGCGTCACCGCGTCCAAGCACTGCGTCGCCAGTTACCAGAGCTTGTATCTTACGCGTTTGCATCGAGTGGTTCTTGTGATATTCGTTCCGATTGTAAGATCCAGGGCATTCGCTAAAACAGGGTAGCTTTCTGGAAGTGGTTATAGGGTGGTTTTTACATCCACCATCGACGCCTGGGCAAGTCCGAAGACAGGGCACAACTCAGGCATTAGCATACAAGAAAAAAAAAAACAAGAGAAGAAACGATGTGTCTGACGAACAACGACAGCATCCGGCGTGCAAGAGAAGCGGCTACGGCGTACAATGGGGAATTAGAAGCCGGTGAAATGCTCTGCAGGAACCTACGAAGACCCGCCTTGAGATCTTGAGACCTTACATCTGGCAATCCTTGCACAAATCAATGCGCGGCATAGAAGATCAGAGAATACGTATAGGGTCCGAGGGTCAGCAATGTTGACCAAATTGATAAAGCATATCCTAAAGCGATGCAACGAACCCTGGAACGCAAAACGTCATTGGACGTAAACGAGTCTCCTGGCCCGTTATCGATTATCACTGGCAGCCCAGGATTGACACTAGTCTGGCTGATCATTCCCCCTCCTCAACCAGATCAAACATGAGCGTGACCGTGAGATTATATATCGTAGACGACTCCGACCATAACTCCGATGTTGTGTGGAGAACAAACACCGATCTTTGTGAGTCACGATCGTGCTCTGTGCTCACAGTGAATGGCGTGCCGGTGGGTACAGAAGAGGTCGACGCGCGGGTGATACTATTGGGAGTTGACTTGGTCACTCCGTTGTATGCTTAGGTCCTCACAGGCCTCACAGCTTATGGGCAGGAGCGGTGTCTGAGGGCGAGCTCGCGTCGAGTGAGTGGGCCCAGCCGAAGCGAGATTTTGCCATTAGGCCGCGAGTCTCATCATCGAAGTTTCTTTGAAACTTGAACTGGGAGTGGTGGGTGGGTGAAATTGAAGTGGAACCAAGAGTGGAACGGACGAGAAAACGAACGTGTCACGTGCCGCCCTCTCTGCTTACACCGTGACAAAGACCACATTCTGGGCCTACGCTCATGCCTCGCTTCGTCCCAGAATCCCCAGACTTATTTTGCGACTATCCCTCGCGATCTCCGCGGAGCATGAACGAGACCATACTCTATGTAATCAGGACCACATTTTGTTCGTTTCTTGGTTCAATGTGCCCTTACAGTTCGGTTGATGATGGTGTGTTCCTGCCCGCGATCTAGCGGTTATGAAGAAAACTCTGAATACTAGTTAGGAAAAGGTTCAGGAACTTAGAACGCCAGACCACTGGCAAGATGCACGAGATGGATGGGTTCGTCTCCTGACGCCACGCTCGAAGAGTATCGAACATTGCTGTTTGTCAATTCCCCCAAGTACTAGTTCCCATGATGTTATTGACCTGGCCATAGGGAGGACTGCAAATTGGTGGAGATATCCACGAGGACGACTCAAGAGGAGGATAATCTGAGCCAAATGGCACCAGGGACAGTTCGCGGCCATTTTCGCAATGCAGAAATGACTACTAATCGCAGTTCATCATTGTAAAGCTTCAAAGCTTATAGGTGTATACCCGAATTGGGTTAAAAAACCTGACCAAATGACCAAAGCAAATGGGTGGCAGGATGAAATCTTAATCGTGATTTTGAAAATCCGAAGCGCCCGATTCCTTTGTATATAAACTCTGCAAGATAACGCCATCATGTCTCATATTTCCAATCGCACACACAATGACCTCTCAACCACTCCCGAACGGCACGTATGCAATCGGCAGGGAATCCAAGGATTCAAACATCGTTGCGACTCTTCAAAGTGATAAACCAGGAACTGATGTTGTGCTCTTGCCTACAAGTGAGGCTGAGGCTGACGGCCAGCGGGTGGGGTCCAATTCCCACTTTTATTCATGAATTCAATCTTACGAAGTTCTTTTCCCGATTCCAGTGGGAGATTGAGAGAAAACCAAATGGAAATTATACAATAATCAACCGGGGAAACTCTCTGTCGTTCCAAGGGGAGCCTGAGCATGGTAAGCCCGTTCAAGGCATTCCAAGCCTTCCGCCTCTCGAGTGGAGCCTCTACAAGGCCACCGAGCCCCGTGCTTACCAGTGAGTGATTTATGTGGCCTTTCTAGAACTCGTTATCCTAAACATGTAATAATGGTTTTGTTATTTTTCAGTGTCGTAGTTCCTGATGGTCCCGTCGGTGGCAGAGAACTTGCCTTTGATTTATCGCCCGCAGACCATTTTCCGCCTCTGGTAATTCTCACTTTCTACGTACATGTCAATTCATTGACAATGTTACCCAGACGTGGCTCGGCTATCTCAATGTAGAAGACCAGCGTCAAGCCTGGGTATTCCATCTTATAGTTCTTTGAAGCTGGAAAACTTGAACGGGTTCAATTGGTTTGCGCCTTCAGCCATCAATTTGCTCTAGACTGACGGTCAATATTCAGGGTCCCCGTTTCATCTACAGACCAGATGTTCGGGGTCCGAGCTTTCCATGTACAATAGTGTTGATTGACTGGATGTCACAATGACTTGTTTCGAATCTTTGACGATCAATTATTGACTTCTGTTTGGTGTGTCCGAAAGAACTGTGATATCTAACGCAGGCTTTCAAACTTCATACAGTAGAAGAGTCGCAGCCTGAGTTTGACAGATACGCGCCGAATGTTAAAAATGAGAATGGGACCCGGGCTAAAAGCTCTGTCGTTCGAAGGGGAACCGGAGCGTCATACGCGTGTTCGTGGCTTCCCGAACCATCCGCCTCGCGAGTGGAGCCTCTACAAGGCCACTGAGTCCGACGCTTACCAGTGAGTTAATTCACGTGGCCATTCTAGAACTTGTTATCCTGAACTGGTACTAATTGTTTCGTTACTTTTCTGTGTCGTAGTTCCTGGTGGCCCTATTGATAGCGGAGAACTTGCTTTTGATAGGTCGCCCCTGCTTATTATTCCGCCTTTCGTAATTTTCTTTTTTCTACACACGTTTCAATTCACTGACAAAGTAACCCAGACGGAGCTCACCTATCTCAATGTCGAAGACCAGAAACAAGCCTGGGTATTCCATCTTATAGTTGTTTGTGGCCGGTAAACCTGAATGGTTTCAATTGGTTTGTACCTTCGGCCGTCCATTTGCTCTTGGATAAAAGTCAATATTCAGGGTTCCTGTATTCGTCTGCAGACCAGATATTCGACATCCGTTTGGTGTATCCGAAGGAACCGCAAGATCTAACGCAAGCTTCCGAAATTTGTTTCCAATGCAAGTCACATTTTGTTCTGTTGGCTGCGAACCACGGCTCTGGGGGAGAGCCCGACTTAAGGTGAAAAGAGCGCGCCACTCTCTGTTGTAGTAAGATACCCTCGGACGTTGCCGCTCGTTTGCCAAGTCCCCATTTTTTTCCCTTCTCCCCTATCCTAATGGGGGCTACGAGAACTGCAACAAAGACAGGCCTTGTCCAGTCGCGAGTCACTCGCGACTACAAGGTATCAAAGTTTCTGGGGAGATCCCCATGTAACATGCCACGAGACAAAGCAGTTGATTATGGGACACGACAGTCACCGTGTTGCACTGGTAATGGGTGTTCAACGTTCAATGCGCGCATGGGTGTGCAAGTCTGATTACTGTAATCTTCGCCATTACAAAAGGAGGGACGGGTTGATAGCCGAAGTGTGTTGCCAAGGGCCGAACACTTCCACGCGTCGGCCCTGCCCGGGCTCTCGGTAGGGAGCTCACGAGGACAGAAATCCCGGCGCACGCTCGATGGAAGATCGACTGACGCCTCGATTCCGTGAGCTGGACGTATGCGTGATGATTCGGTGACATCCAAGGTTTGTCCCCATGCGCGCGCAACGTTTGCCAGAGCCCTCCGCGGAATTTACTCCGAGTCGAGATTCCGGTATCCAACCAGTCGGACAACGTCACAACTTGTACCTTGACTTGTACCTTAGTGTTGACACCGATATATCGCCATATTTTTCGGAATCTCTCGCGTTGTTCCATATAACTCTCGAGTACGCTTTGAGAACTCAGGGGAAACAGAGTGAGGTGTCGTGTAGTGGAAAGCCCCTCGTGATGGTTAGTAGGTGTCCTATGACGACCCACCGTCGTACCAGGGTAAACTTTATCGATGTAGAACCAGCGCGGATGCCGGATGATCCACCGTTCGGGGCACAGTGCGATAGTTCCAGTAGAAAGAGGTATTGAGAGACAGCGGACTCAGTGGTAATAATGTCAACTTTTAGAGAGGGTGCCAGTGCATTTATCGCCCTAGCATCTAAATGTCCTTCCGGAGAGGACGCGACGAGAAGTCCAGGCGCTGAGAGTGGTAGCTTCTCGACCCCCGATTGGATACTGTAACCCACGCCGGCAGTGAATGGTTCAGAGGTTTCACCAGGTGAGACCTTCACCGGAGCGAGTAGAATGGGATTCAACGCTTTATAAGGAGATATCACCGTTCTTGACCTAGAAACTTTACAGGGTACAGAGCCACGTTGGGGAACTGTGCGCTAGGATACCAAATCCGATAACGCACTCGGCATAATTCAACGATAACGGTGGTCTGAGGTTATTGGGTCACGCGCGGCGTCGTATAAAGGTCCAGCCTATTAAGATGCTGGCGTCAATATCCGATGATCGTTCCTCGAACGTTTCCTCCGCTGTAACCGCATTAGCATACGATAGGAATACTGTACAAAAGAAAACCCACCTTATGTCCGACGGACATTGACAGCAAACATTCAGCGTGAAATTCAAGCGATTGCCGAAGTACAATAAGAATGTAGAATGTGATGGGCGTAATTGGGGAAGATGATGGAGCGCTAGGGTTGAACGTTGAACGTTGAACGTTGAGCGCTCGGCTATGTTTGTGAGAAACGGAGGAACATACGAGGACTGGAAGCACGTATCAGGTACAAAGACGGGCAACGTTGCCCATCCTGCCATGTCTCTGTGAGACAGGTATGGGACTTGGCAAGACGACATTGGCCATATACTGGCCCATTACTATCAGCCTAGGATCGATATTAGGAGGGTTTCACTGCACCATCCCCGGTCCCCTCCACCTCAATCACTGGCAACAGAGGGCAAGTCACATCCGCAAGTGAAAAGGAATTGATGCGATTTGCACGGCGATGGCCGCCGGCCCGCCGCGGAAGCGAAGAGGAATTTAATAAATGGGCTTCATGCACTCACGTGAACGAAGAACTGTCGAATGTGTCGATCAAGCTCAAGGTTCAACGTACGTTCAAATATTCAAGCTATTCAAGCTCGATTCTGCCAAATGTGCTGCCAGTAGTTGTGTCATGATATGCCACATTCTCGATAACACGCAAGTTCAATCTACGTGTTTGGTCTGACGACGATTCCACTTATTCAACTACTGCGGTGGTTATAGAGGTTCATGAACGTTCATGCACGATCCATGATGATTGTCCAACGACGTTGCTCAGCGGCACTAGGACAGATCGGCCATTCAATATTTCGCACAGCAAACAGCCTGAGTGAAAAGACGACTAATCGCCGTTCATCGTTGTAGAGCTTTACAGTAGAGCTTAAACCGCTTGAAGTTAAAAGGCGCGTCTCCCTCATAGCCCCTTTTGGAGCGCACCACGGCACCAGGGGCGTGCATACAAATATCATAGATGAGAACATTTATAATAATTCGTGAATCGTGACAGTTATCGCGTACAGGGCTTTGGAAGTCATCAAATGACCCAGGGTTATAAAAAACCTGACCAAATGACCAAAGCAAGGTGATATGTGCGTTCCGAATGAGCCGATTCCCCGTATATAAACCCTGCGAGATAACGCCATCATGTCCCAGATTCCGACCACACACACAATGGCCGCTCTCGAGGACGGGTTTTATACAATCACCAAGGTTCAAGCCCTTGCAGCAACTCTTCCAAGTGTTGATCCAGGGGCCAACGTCGTGCTCTTGCCTCCGAGCGCGGATGAGGCTCCCAACCAGCGGTAGGGTCTATTTTTACTCCTATTCACGAATTTGTTTTTATGACATTCTTCTCCCGCTTCCAGTGGGAGGTCAAGAGAACACCAAAGGGAACTTATACCATAACTAACCGGGGAAATTTTCTGTCGTTCGATGGGGAACCTGACCGTGGCAAGCGCGTTCAAGGCTACCGTCCGCCTCGCGAGTGGAGCCTCTACAAGGCCACTGATCCTTTTGCTTACCAGTGAGTGATTTACGTGGCTATTCTAGAACTCGTTGGCTGAATATTTATTAATCGCTTCGTTATTTTTCAGTGTCGTAGTTCCTGGTGGCCCTGTTGCCGATGGCGAAGAACTTTGCTTTGATCAGGCCCCCGTGCTCATCTTTCCGCCCTTCGTAATTCTCATTTTCTACAAATATGTCAATTCATTGACAACGTTATCCAGACGTGGCTTGACTATCTCGATGTCGAAAACCAGAGACAAGCTTGGGTATTCAGACGTGTAAATTGAAGCCGGAAAACCTGAATAGTTTGGTTTGCGGTTTCAGTCATGAATTTGTTCTAGACCGAAAGTCAATATTCTGGGTCCCCGTATTCGTCGTCTGCAGTCCACTGAGTCCCTTTATTTCGAGCTTGCTTGTACATTATGTCGATATCACGGTGACTTGATCAATATTCAGAGATGATCGATGATGCTTGACTTGGCAAACGAGCGGCAACGTCAGTTCAAATCCCATGACAATGATTGATACACGTGGGACGAAGCGAGGCACGTGCGTAGGCCCAATGTGGTCTTGTGTAAGCGGAGAGGGCGGCACGTGACACGTTCGTTTTGTATCCCTCCCGCTTTCCCCTTTGGACGGCTCAAAGAACTTCCGTTCCACTTTAAGTTGCGAGAAGCTGTAGTCACAACCAGTAAAAAAAGTTTAATTTCCACACCCAAAGCCAAGCCATGCCCTGCATCGTCAATGACTCATCACAGGTAGTTTGCCAAAATTCCGAGGGCCCTGAAGTGAAACGGGTCCAACACCGAGCTCAGCCGCGGCGCAGGGGGGAGCCCCTGCATGCACACGCTAACATCATCAACTACCAAGTGAGAGAGCAACAGGTTGAGGAGATGCCTTAGCTGGTCAACCGGTGCTGCAGTCGCCGTCGCTGGGTGCTATCCCAAATCGCCGCTTCATGCGGGCCGTGTGATATGCTCCCCTGCTGGCTGCCATCTGCACCGCTGTTGCTGTTGCTGTCGCAGTCCCACATGCCATTGTTTGCTGGCTGTGCTGACTTGCCCCGCCCGCCGCCCGCGGCTGCCACCGTGTGGTATATCCAAGCCGTCCCAGCGGGCACGAGACCTTCATCAGGCTACACCATCCCTCCAGCACATCAAGGTGCCCCCGAATGTGACGTCGCAGACGCGCCCGAGGGAAAGTTCTGCTGCGTCGGACTCCTGACATTTGGGTGCCGAGGCTCACTAGTGCTCACTCGCCGCGTTGTTTCCCTCCTAACAGGCTGGCTCACGACCAGCAGAACAAAATGTGACCTGTTGGAAAAAAAGACCAGCAAATTCTACTTTTAATTCTGTTCTTATTAAAACATTCGGCGCGTCTCTGCGAGGTCCCCAATGTATGTACGATCCTTCATCTTGGAAGTCGAGCGTTCAGAGGATACCTGCCTGGGCGGTTGGATTTACTAGAGAACCACGTTGCGATCTATGTGGGGTGGTCGTGCTGCAAGTGCGAGTGCTGTCTTGCATGGCGTGCTCTGTTCCCTGTTCCGCTCCATTTTCTTCTCCTTTCCTATACGCACAACGTAGATTGAAATGACGTCACGAAACAACAGCTGGTGGTGTGAGAGCATCAACAAAACAAGAGCTCCCAACCAACAGGGAAGACGTCGGGAGGCTCATTCAAACCATCGTCACCTTTCCCACTGATCCCCACACTGATGGCAGGGCTTGCGGTCGTAATACAAATTGCAGGCTCACGTAGAGCCATCTTCAGGAACTCGAGAGCGCATCTTCGAAGGATAGAACTCGCGCTTGCGGTCAGTCCACGGCCATTCTCGTACTGCCGCTCAACCATGGAGACGAGGTCAGGCCGGCGTTTGTCGAGCCTGACAAGCGTCGACAGTTCTTTCAACAAGGAAGGCCCAAAAAAAGTACATTTATGAGGGAGTTGAAAAAACGCAAGCCCGGCTGAAGTTGAATTCTATCTGGCGGCCCGCACCTGGTTACAGTCGATGATTCATTCAGGCTAGAAATAATCAACGTTTTGTGTTGGGCGCGGGGGCAAATGGGATCGCCTTTCATGATATCGAAGTTGGTAATAACTTCAACCTTTAGATAGAGTATGCGTTTATCGCCCTGACATCTAAATGCTCCGGAGAGAACCCGACGAGAACTTTAGGCACTGAGAGCTGTGCTTCCAATTGGATACTGTATGCCGCCGCCGGTGAACGGTTTAGACTGAGAGCCTTCACCGGAGCGAGTAGAATGGGTTCAAGATTTCAATATGGGGGATATCTCCGTTCTTGACCCAGAAACTTGCTACATGGTACAGCGCCACATTAGAAATTGTGTGCTGGAATACCGAATCCGATAACGTGCTCAGCAAAATTCAACCACGACGGTGTCTGAGGTTACTGAGTCACGCGCGCCATCATACGAAGGTCAGAATCATCCCAATGTGGGACAACAACAGGACATATATGTTTGGAGGAGAATGGAGTGTTTGGGTGGCGAAAGAAAGACGTGGGGAAATCTTGGTAAATGTCCGGTCGAACATGTCGTCCAAGTGTCTGCACAGACTGGCATCAAGACTGGCATTTGAAACCCCATCCTGATCAACAGGCCAGTGGGCCGGGCACCAAGGTTCGTTGGTTATTGTGACATTCGCACAAATTGTAAGTTAAAGAAGCCAGGCATGGTGAGTAAGTCGTCGTCGTCCAGATCACTGATCGTCCAGCCTACTGTAAGATGCCCGTGTCAGTATCCAATGATCGTTCCTCCAATGTTTCCTCCGCCGTAACCGCATCAGCATACAATAGGAAGGAATACAAGAGAAAACCACCTCATGTTCGACGAACATTGACAGCAAACAGCGAGCGATCGCCAGGTACAATGGGGAATTAGAAGCCGATGAGATGGGCGGAATTGGGGGAAGATGATTGAGCGCTAGGGTTGAACATTGAACGTTGAACATTGAGCGCTCGGCTAATACGACGGCAATGTTTGTGAGAAACGCCGTGGAGGAACATACGAAGACTGGAAGCACATATTAGGTACAAAGACGGGCAACGTTGCCCATCCTTCCATGTGGGTTATGGCCGATCGATGGAGCATATCCTAACGCGATGCAACGAACCCCCTGTGACTAGTCACTAGTATGGGACCTGGCAAGACGACATTGGCCAAATACTGGCCCGTTATCAGCCTAGGATCAATATTGGGAGGGTTCCACCTCACCATCCCACCTCCACCCCAACCAGAGGGCAGACGAAGAGGAGTTACTAATGCAAATTTATATAACGATAGTGAGATTCATGCGTGAACGAAGAACTGTCGATCACGCGCGGCTTCAAGGTTCCTGTCAACATTCCGTTCAATGTTCGATGTTCAACGTTCAACGTTCCTGTCAAGGTTCCAGCTTCAATTCCAGTCAAATGTACTGATTGTGTCATGACATGCCAGAGTCTCGATACTGTACGTAACACACACAAGCTCAATCGACGTGTCTGGCCTGACGACGATTTTACTTATTTACAGTAACAACTGCGGTGGTTATCAAGATTTATGCATGATTGTCCAACGACGTTGCTCAGTGGCACTAAGGACAGATCGTGACCATTCAAGATATTCAAGCTTCAAGTATTGCACTGCAGAGACGACCGATCGCCGTTCATCATGGTAGAACTTTGAATTTTAAATGTTGAAGCGCTTGAAGCTTACAGTAAAAGCGAATTATACCCAATTGGCTCAAAAACCTGAACAAATGACTAAAGCCTTGACTAAAGCAAGGTGAAAACTGGATGGCGATTCTGATATGTGCGTTCCGAATCGCCCCGATTCACTTGTATATAAACTCTACGAGATAACTTGAACGCCACCACTACATCCCAGATCTCCAACCACACAATGGCAACTCTCGAGGACGGCTTTTATACAATCACCAAGGTTCCAACTGACTATGCAGCAACTCTTTTTACTCTTGATCCAGAGACCCCCGTCGTGACCTTGCCTCCAAGTAAGGTTGAGGCTCCCAACCAGCGGGTGGGGTCCATTTCCTACTCCTATTCACGAATTTATTCTTATGACATTATTTTCCCGCCTCCAGTGGGAGGTCAAGAGGACACCGAAGGGAACTTATACCATAACCAATGGGGGAAAGTTTCTGTCGTTCGATGGGGAACCTGAGTTTAGCAAGCGCGTTCAAGGCAACCGTCAACCTCGCGAGTGGAGCCTCTACAAGGCCACTGGTCCTTTTGCTTACCAGTGAGTGATTTACGTGTCCATTATAGAACTCGTTAACCGGAACGTGTGCATTAATCGTTTCGTTGTTTTGTTTTTCAGTGTTGTGGTTTCTGGTGGCCCCAATGCCGATGGGCAAGAACTTTGCTTTGATCAGTCCCCCCGTCTCGTCTTTCCGCCTTTGGTAATTCTCATTTTCTACACATGTCAATTAATTGACAGCGTTACCCAGACGTGGCTTGACTATCTCGATGTCGAAAACCAGAGACAAGCCTGGGTATTCCGACGTGAAGATTGAAGGCGGAAACCTGAATAGTTTGGTTTCCGGCTTCAGTCATCAATTTGCTCTAGACTGAACGTCAATATTCTGGGTCCCTGTATTCGTCTGCAGACCAGATATTTCGAGCTTCCTTGTACAATTATGTTGATATCACGGCGACTTGATCAATATTCAGAGATGATGCCCGACTTGGCAAACGAGTGGCAACGTCCGTTCGAATCCCATGGCGTAAAGTATCGTTTTGGACGCATATTACCAGTGTTGCTGAAGCAGGGCGTTGAGGACAAACGCCAAAAAAAAAAAACGACCCCGGAACAAAGGTGATCGGATGAACTACAGACAGAGGACACTGCCGACGATGAAGTTTGGTGCCAAAGCTGTGTCGGTGCAGTTGAAAGAAAACCGACTGATCCTGCTCCCAGCAGGGGTCCGAATAAAGCGCGGTGCTGCCTCGCCACGCATAACTTTGCGGACTCGTCTATTGAGCACTGACCTCTATTCTACATGTCATATAAACGAGTCTCAAGAGAATACTGCGACAAGTATCTCGGCAGCCAAAAATGAGTGTGAAGAAGAATGGTGGGGGGATAAGTAGAGGACGCCAAAAGCAAGTGGGATAGAAAGTAGAGAGCACTCATCGACCAATCATCCAAGTTCATCCGTTTAGTACTTTGAGGTACGCTCTACTTCCCAGCAAGAAACGGCAATGGGGTGACAGGAACGCCGTCGTGCGGCAACAAGCCGTTTAATGGCACGTCTGGATGGGAGTAGCTCCTCCAAGAAAAGAGTCTGCAACGCGATGAGCACTTCTGTCACCCTTCCCGGGACGAGTTCCTCTATGAACGGCAGGATATTTGGCGTGAAGTCGAAAGACACGTAGAGATGTCTCACAGCGATAAACGGGAGTAAGAGGTCCAGTCATTGGCTGCTGTGGATTTCGTCTGACTCGTCTTTCCAACACTCTCGCCAATATCCGTCTATGTAGAGGTGTTCCACCCTAGAAACGAGAGCCCGAGGGAAAGACGACCTGCAGACCTGTGCCAGAGACGAAACCTGTTGGTCTAACTTTCGGCATGAGATCCCTAACATGAGTGCTCCGTCAAATGACTGTGGCAGCTTGATGTCAACGTTTGAATCAGAAAAGTTCAAATGTGCTTCATCGTGTGTCGTCAAGTTTGGTGAGCGACTGATGAACTCAGCAAGCTGCGGAGTCTCGAAAGTCGGTCGAGGGAAGAAGGATATATCGACCTTGTTGAGTAGAGGAGCATCGATCTCGGCCACAAGGCCATCCAAATATTCCCCGACCCATTTGAAGTAAAACAAAGTGAAATCGGGAAGGAGAGCGCGTGTCGGGGAGGCGGACGTCGCCTTTTCCGGTCAGGGCGACTTGGCAGGGATTCGAATAGGAGGGTGAATCTTTCGAGCCTGGTCAACACGGAGAGGCACGTGGTCATTTCCTCGGACGAAATGCAACCAGAAGGAGTGATGCATGATGTTCAGAAGGTGGAGATCAGTGAGATCAGTGGCGGACAAAGTAGTTTCGGTAATCCCGGAAACGGAATGTCATCGAGGAAGAGATATTTCATGCGTGGCGCAGATCCACCCAAAAACGAAGCGGAAAACGAAGCGGGAATGACCTGTGTTATTCTACGCATCGATATAAGCTTCTGAAGTCGCAGATGCGTCAGTTCCGGAAACGACTGCTGCATTGCTGCCAAGGCTTTTTCAATCCGCGAACTTGACACAAGATAGTGATCGATTTCACATACACGATCGTTATGCTCGAATGCCGCAATGATGTTATCAGGCCCCATCGTTCGTGACCATCGTCCTTTATGACGATGGGCAACTTTGGCCAGATATCCAACATTTTCCTCACTGGCGTCCAGAGATTGGTCGCAGATCCAGGCGCCTTGGTGATGCAAAAATCAAGTCTCGCCATTTTCGGAACACGTGTACCAGCCGGTGCCACGCCTTCATCTGTGCTTTACTGTAACACATAAATCAAACATTTCTAGGAGGGCAACGTCGGGGATCGTGTCGATTGTCACCGGGCTACATTGCATCAGTCAACAGTCGCTGCAGGCTATTGTGCCAAACATGTACATACACTGCCCATGCCGGCGTCGATATCTGATCCGTTTCCTCTGCCGTAACCGCATTAGTATACAGTAGGAATACAAGAGAAAACACACCTTATGTCCGACGAGCAACGACAGCAAACATTCAGCGCATATTCAGCGTGGAAGAGAAACACCCATTACCAAGTACAATGAGGGGAAGTAGAAGCAGGTGAGATGGGCGTAATTGGGGCCCTTGGGGTAAGATAATGAGCGCTCGACTATGTTTGTGAGAAACGCTCTGGATGAACCTACGAAGACTGGAAGCACACACCAAGGTACAAAGACGGGCAACGTTGCCCGTCCTTCCATGTGACTAAATCAATGGAACATATCCTAACCTAACGCGAAGTTACGCGATGGAACGAACCCTGATGTAATTTATACGGAGATAGTGGAATTCAAGCGTAAACGAAGATTGTCAAGCTTAAGGTTCAATATTCAATATTCAATATTACGTCAACATTCAAGCTTCAATTCCAACGTGCTGGTTGTGACACGACATGCCTGTGATGCTACATTCACGATAACAACACGCAGGCTCAATCAACGCGTTTGGGCTGACGACGATTTTACTTATTCAACTATGGCGGTGGGTTATGAAGCTATGAGGACTCATGCATGATTGTCCAACGACGTTGCTCAGCGGCACTAGCGACAGATCGCGGCCATTCAAGTTTCCACACTGCAAAGACGACTAATCGCCATTTATTATTGTAGGCTTTGTACTAGTTTGTAGGACACTTTAAAGCTCAAAGCGCTTACCGTAAAGCTCATAGGGGTATTATACCTCATTGGCTCAAAACCTGACCAAATGACCAAAGCAAGGCGAAAATTTGATCGTGATTCTGATATGTGCGTTCCGAATCGCCCGATTCCCTCATATATAAACTCTGCGAGATAACGCCATCATGTCCCAGATTTCCAACCACACACAATGGCAACTCTTGAGGACGGTATTTATACAATCATCAGGGTTCCAAATGAGCTTGCAACTCTTCCAAGTGTTGATCCAGGGGGCATCGTCGAGCTCTTGCCTCCGAGCGAGGTTGAGGCTATCAACCAACGGGTGGGGTCCATTTTCTGCTCTTATTCATGAATTGCGTTCTTACGACATCCTTTTCGCGCCTCCAGTGGGAGGTCAAAAGAACACCAAAGGGAACTTATACCATAAGGAACCGGGGAAGTTATCTGTCGTTCGAAGGGGAACCTGAGCATGGCAAGTTCGTTCGAGGCTTCCCTCTGGCTCGCGAGTGGAGCCTCTACAAGGCAGCAGATCCCTTTGCTTATCAGTGAGTGATTTACGTGGCCATTATAGAATTTGTTAACCTGAGCATATATTAATCGTTTCGTTATTTTCAGTGTCGTGGTTCCTGGTGGCCCCATTGCCGATGGCGAAGAACTTTGCTTTGATCAGTCCCCCATTTTGATCTTTCCGCCCCGGGTAATTCTCATTTTCTACACACATGTCAATTCCTTGACAACGCTACCCAGACGTGGCTCAACAATCTCAATGTCGAAGACCAGAGACAAGCCTGGGCATTCAGACGCGAAAATTGAAGTCAGAAAACCTGAATAGTTTGGTTTACGGGCTTCAGTCATCAATTTGCTCTAGATTGAATGTCAGTGTTCTGGGTCCCTGTATTCGTCTGCAGACCAGATATTCCGAACTTCTTTGTACAATTATCCGTTCGAATCCCATGACATGATATGCGTAAAGTATCGGTTTGGACGCATATTACCACTGGCAGTGTTGCTGAAACATGGCGTTGATGATAAACCCGGAAAAGAGCGATCCTGGAAGAAAGGTGATCGGATGAACTACAGACATGGACCTTCGTCATCTTGCCCACCGATTCCCACAATGACGGCAGGGCTCGCGGTCGTGAATCCAAATACAGGTTCAAGTAGAACCCTCTTCAGGAGCTCGAGGCGCGTCTTCGTCGAGTCTTCGAAGGATTGGACTTACCCTTGCGGTCAGTCTACGGACATTTGTGGTACTGCTGCTCAACCATGGAAACGAGCTCAGGCCGGCGTTTGTCGAGCCTGACAACCGTTGACTGTTTTTTGAACAAATGACAACAAGGAGGGCGACAAGTACATCAATGAGGGAGTAAAAAAGCGCGAGCTCGGCTGAAGTTGAATTCTGCCCAGCAGCCCACATCTAGTTACAATCAATGACCCATTCAGACAAGAAATAATCAACGTTCTGTGTTGGGCGCGAGGACAAAATAGGATCACTTTTAATAAATCGAAATTTCAACTTTTAGAAAGGACATGTTTATTGGATACTGTACACTACGCCAGCGGTGAATGGTTCAGAGGTTTCACCAAGGAAGGCCTTCACCGGAGCGAGTAGAATGGGCTTCGAGGCGATAATAACGGGGCCCGGGGATATCACCATTGTTCTTGACCTGGAATCTTGCTACAGGGTGGAGAGCTACGTTAGGGAACCGTGAGCTGGGATACTGAATCTGATAACGCACTCGGAAAATTTCAATGATCACGGCGGTCTGAGGTTATCGAATCACGCGCGGCATCACACGAAGGTCAGAATCACACCAGCGTGCAAAGGAAGCAATTACCAAGTACAATGGATGGTAGAAGCCGACGAGATGGGCATAATTAGGGGAAGAAATTTGAGGGCTCGACTATGTTTGTGAGAAACGCCCTGGAGGAACTTACGAAGACTGGAAGCATATACCAGGGTACGAAGACGGGAAACGTTGCTCACCCTTCCATGTGACCGAATCGATAGAGCATGTCCGAATGCGATGTAACGAACCACCCATAAGACTAGTATGGGACCTGGCAAGAAGATATTGGTCATATTCAGACTCCCTCTGGCCCGTTATCAGCCTAGGATCGATACTAGGAAGCTTCCGCTTCACCATCCCCCCTCCACCCTAACCAGAGTGCAAGCGAAGAGGTGTTGATGCGACTTACACGGAGACGATGACCACAGGACTTGAACAAAGACGAGTGACCGTGACGCCGTTGATGCAATTTACACGGATGATGGCCGCGGAAGCGAAGAGTAGCTGATGCAATTTATGGAGATGATGGGGTTGACAAAGTTCTTCAATTGAAGTTTCAATTTACAAACGTGCTGGTTGTGTCATAACATGGTGCATTCGAAGAAGGATAACACCCCGACGTGTTTGTACTTATTTACAGTAACTACTGGCAGTTATCTAGTTATCAATTGTCCAACCTCTTTGGCTCAGCGGCACCAGGACAGACCGCGGCGGCCATTCAAGCCATTCAAGTTTCTTCGCACCGCAAAGACGACTTATCGCCGTAGAATCGCCGTCCATTTTTAAAGCTTAAATGCGTATACTGTACCCGATTGGCTCGAAAGTTGGAGTCAAAACATGACCAAATGACCAAACCAAGGTGAAAATTTGATCGTGATTCTGATATGTGCGTTCCGAATCACCCTTTTTTTTTTGCTACTTGTATATAAACTCTGCGAGACATGTCTATTATTTTCAACCGCACACAATGGCTACTCAATCCACCTTCCAACTCGAAGACGGCTTTTATACAATCGTCAAGAATACACGCGAAGTTGCAACTCTTCAAAGCGTTCATCCAGGAACCGACGTTGTGCTCTTGCCTCCCAGCGTGGATCATGCTCCCGGCCAGCATGTGAGGCCCATCTCCTACTCCTATTCACAAATACGTCCTTACGACATTCTTTTCCCGCGTCCAGTGGGAGGTCACGAGAGAATCAAATGGAAATTATACCATAACTAACGGGGGATTTTATCTCTCATTTGAAGGGGAACCTAAGCGCGGCAATCGGATTCGTGTCTACCCGGAAGCTCGCGAGTGGAGCCTCTACAAGGCCGCTGAGCCCGATGCTTACCAGTGAGCGATTTACGAGGCCTCTCTACTAGAACTTGTTAGCCTGAATTGTTTCGTTATTTTTCAGCGTCGTGGTTCCTGGTGGCCCCGTTGATCATGGCAGAGAACTTGCCTTTGATGTGTCGCCCCTGAAAATTTACCCGCCTGTGGTAATTCTCATTTCCCGCTACACACATGTCAATTCATTGACAACGTCACCCAGACGGACCTCAACTATCTCAATGTCGCAGACCAGAAACAGGCCTGGGAATTTAGACGTGTGTGAAGATTGAAGCCGGAAAACCTAAATAGTTTGGTTGCGACTTCAGTCATCAATTTGCTCTAGACTGAAAGCCAAGATTCACGGTTCCCGTATTCGTCTGCAGACCAGATATTCTGAGCTTCTTTGTACTGTTGATGGACTGAAATTATCTTGATGAAATGTATATCACAGTGACTACTGTGACTTGTTGTTTTTCGAGACTTGGCAAACGAGCGCTGGCAACGTCCGAGGGTACTAGTATCTGTGTGAACAAAAAGTAGCGCAGCCATACCGCACTCTTTTGCCTCACTCCTAGAGCCCTGGCTCGTGACCAGTAGAACATGCATTCGAAGACGAGTCAACAACTTCTATGTTCGAATCCATTCCTACTTCCAACATTCGGCACTTTTCTGTCAACCCTGCGACCCTTCTACGAAGTTTGGGAGCCCCTCTTGGGCCTTAGATCTCACTCGGTCAGCGCCCCCCCGCCGGATTTTAGCACTAAGACATACATGACGGAAGCTGCTAGTGAGCGAGCTGGAACATTTTCTGTCATAAATGACACTTGGAGATGGCGTTGTCCCCAGAATTGCGCCTCGGGTCATGTTACCAACTGCAATTTTTCAGATGGCCTTCGGGATTATTTAGAGTGGGCCGCAGGCTGGACCAGCGCTGTGTTTTTGCACGTTCCAGGTAGAGACCGTAGAAAGGGACGGGTATCTGATGGTATATGGACTCGGAAAGGAACGTCGACACAGTCCTAAAACAAAAACACGATCGAATGAGGTCGTAAGTGACTCGTAACTAGTATTGACACGAACCGAATACCCCCCTTTTTTGCCTCCTCCCTTCGGGCCCTGTCGCAATTGGCCCACGACTACTGCAGAAAAGACAGGCCTTTTCCAGTCGCAATTACAAGGTATTCCAATAGAGAAAGCTTTTCGGGGGCGACACTACTGTGTAACATGCCACGACAGAACAGAAGATAGTTTGTAATGAGAAATGACATTCTCGGCGTGTTGCATTGATGACTTAACGGGTGTTCAATGCACACATGGGTGAGTACAATAACCACCACAAAAGGAGGGACGCGTTGATGGTCGAAGTGTGTCACCGAGGGTCGAACACTTCTTGAAACACTTCCAGTCTTCGACGCGTCGGCCCTGCCGCTCCGTAAGGAAACGCGCTCGCGGGGATCAGATATCTTTGCGCACCCCCGACACTGGCAAGCGATTGACTGGGGTTTCGATTCCGTAAACCGGACGTATGCAAGATGACTCGATGACGTCCAGGGTTTGTCCCCCCGCGCGCGAGATCTGCCAAAGATACTTCTCCGCGGAATTTACTCGAGATCCCGTATCCATTCGGACAACGTCACAACTTGTACTGTACAGTGTCAACATCGATGCATCGCTGGAAGGGGGTTCATTCGGCGGTTCTCGCGTTGTTGCATAAACTCCCGAGTACGCTTTGATAGGAGAGAGTGAGGGTGTCATATAAAAAGTGGCAAATTGGCTCATGGATGGTTGCTGGGTGCCCTAATATGACCCGCTGTGGTACCAAAGTATTCGACCTAGACTTATTTATTGACGTAGAACCAGCGCGGATGCTGGATGATCCGTTTCGGGACGCAGTACCATAATCCCAGTAGGGGGTACTGGGGGTCAGCGGACTTAACAGGGTAAATAGTCCACCTGGAGCCTGGAGTCCTGCTGTAAAGAAACAACGATTTGGTGGCAATCGGAGGAGTGCGTCAAGCTGAGGACAATAAATCAACCGATCAAGAGCGATAAGCTTTATCCCAGCTGTAAATGTCGAAACTGGGGCTTGTAACCATATGGTTAGTTGATTCAATGAACATCTACAGTAGACGCTGGAAAGAAATTTGGACTGAGATTTGTTGCGGTACAGTACCCCACAGGCCACGAAAGCACTTTCCGACTTGGTCAAAGAAACGGGGATCACGGCTTGAACTCGAGCAATGTCGCTACAAAACCTAGTCTTCGAAGTTTGTGTGGATTCCGTTCAGTCTGCGTCAGGTTGGTCTTACTATACTGACAAGACTGAGTCGGAACTTGAGCTCTTCGATAACGTGCGCCTCTCTATCAGCGCCGCGCAGGGAGGGGCAGACCGGCTCGAGGTATGTAGAAATCTGGGCATCGGAGAGGGCACAACGCCTTAGCAAGAACGAAGTGTTCGGATTGAAAAAGAAGCGGGAGTACATTTATGGATGTCCGGTTGAGCATGTCGTCCAATTGTCTGCGCCGACTGGCATACAAAACCCCTTCCTGATCACCAGGCCAGTGGGAATCGACATTCGTTTGATCTTGTGACATTCGTTCTGATAGTAAGTTGAAGAAGCCAGAGATGGCCTCAAGAAACTTGACAGTTCTTCCACCATTTTCTCCCTCGTAAGTGACTCGTAACCGCATTAGCATACAAAGGAATACAAGAGAATAAATCAAAACTGTGTCTGACGAACAACGAGAGCAGACACCCAGTTCGCAAGGGAAGCGATTACCAAGTATCACAGCGGGGAAGTAGAAGCAGATGAGATGGGCGTAATGATTGAGCGCCGGGGTTGAACGTTGAACGTCGAACGTTGAGCGCAACGTTGAGCGCTGAGCGCTAGCGCGCTCAACGCGCTCCAGGCTCGCGCGTATTATACGCGATTGGCTCAAACTGACCATGGCAGTGACCAATTGACCAAACCAAGGTGAAAACTTGATCATGTGTTATGATATGTTCATTCCGAATCACCCCATTCCTTTGTATATAAACTCTGCGAGATAACGCCATTGTGTCCCATATCTCCAACCGCACACCATGACTTCTCAAGACAAGTCTCAAACCATACTCCAGGACGAGCTGAACGGCTTTTATACAATCGGCAGGAATATAAATGACCTTGCAACTCTTCCAAGTGAACAACAATTAACCGACGTTGTGCTCTTGCCTCCAAGTGCCCGTGAGGCTCCCGGCCAGCGGGTATGGTCCATATCCTACGCTTATCCACGAATTCGTTCTTACAACATTCTTTTCCCGCGGCCAGTGGGAGGTCACGAGAACGCCAAGGGGAACTTATACCATAACTAACAGAGGAATTTCCCTGTCGTTCGAAGGGGAACCTAAGCTTTACAAGACCGTTAAAGGCATCTCGGACGTTCGCGAGTGGAGCCTCTACAAGGCCGCCGATCCTTTTTCTTACCAGTGAGCGATTTACGTGGCCTTTCTAGACTTCAACCTGAACATGTATTGATTGTTTCGTTATCTTTCAGTGTCGTAGTTCCTGGTGGCCCCATTGATCAAGGCAAAGAACTGGCTTTTGATAGATCGCGCCGGCTCATTCAACCACCTGAGGTAATTCTCATTCCCTACACACATGTCAATGACTCAATTCATTACTGTAACACGTTCCCAGACGGAGCTCAACTATCTCAATGTCGAAGACCAGAGTCAAGCCTGGATATTTACACGTGACGTTTTTTGAAGCTAGAAAGCTTTGAATGGTTTCGTTTGTGGCTTCAGTAAGCTTCAGTCATCATGAATCAGAGTCCCCGTATTCGCCTGCAGACCAGATATTCCAAGCTTCCTTGTACAGTTTTCTTGAATGACTGTATATCAAAATGATTCGTTTTCAATTTTTCGATGATCAATATCGATCAATATTCAGAGAAGATGCCTGACCTTGTCCGAAGGTATCTGTATGAATAGATAATAGCGCAGCGGTGCTGTACACTTTTCGCCTTGGGTCAAGCTCTCTTTCAGAGCCCTGGCTCGCGACCAGCAGAACAAAGCGCGACATGCACCAGTAGCCGAGGTCAATAACTTCTGCGTTTTGATTCCAGCATTTCAAACTTTCGGCACCTTTCCGTCAACCCTGTGACCCCGGGCCTTCTACGAAGTTTCAGTTGGAAGTCCCTCTTGGGCCGTTAGATCTCACGGTTCCTTTGGACACACTAAACAAATGTCGATGATTAGCGCTCGGTTCTCAGTCAGCGCGCTCTTCCCTTCCGGATATTACAAGAGCGGATCGCTGTGTTTTTGCGCGGAAACCATAAAAAGGGAAAGAGATCTGATCATGATGGTATGTGGACTCAGAAAGGAACCGTGACGTCGAGAGAAGAACAATGACTAAGACATTTAAGTCACGTGCCTCGTTAACTGAGTGGCATGACTTTACATGTGATAACCGCACACTGGGGTTGGTTTTGCATTGACATATGCCTCTCGTCTATCAGCTGGTACTTGCACTGACATATGCCTCCTCATCTATCAGCTGGTACTTGCTACAGTTCCGCTCGCAAGAAACAGTCCCAAAGCAAAAACACGATCGAATAAGGTCGTAACCATTGACGCGAACCGACAAGCGAACCGAATACCGGGCCGCGAGTACTGCACCATAAACTGGCCTTGTCCAGTCACGACTACAAGGTATTTCCAAAGAGTAATCTTTTGGGGGTCAACACTTTTACGTAATATTCCACGACAGAACAGAAGATAGTTAGTTGTGGGACATGACAGTCTCGGATTTCGGCGCGTTGTATGGTAACAGTGTTCAATATCCAACGCGCGCATGGGTGAGCAAGTTCGGTTACTGTTATCATCATCACAAAAGGAGGGACGTGTTGATAGCCGAAGTGCGTTGCCAAGGGCCGAACAGAGAAATGTCTTCGAAGCGTCGGCCCTGCCCCCTTCGTGGGGAAACGCGCTCGCGAGGACCAGTTGATACCCAAGACCCCAGCGCACGCCCGATGGAGATCGAATGGCGTTTCTATTCCGTGAACTGGACGTACAGTATGCATGATACCTCGATGAAGTCCAAGGTTTGTCCCCATGCGCCCGCGAGGTCTACCAGATACTGGTACAGTGCACCTCTGCAGAATTTACTTGAAATCCGGTATCCACCCGGTCGTGGATGGTTGCCAGGCGTCCTATGATGACCCACCGTCGTATCAAGGTATTCGACGTAGAGCCAGCGCGAATGCTGGACCATCCAGTGGAAGGAGGTCTTGGGAGACAACGGACTCCTTGACGGACTCAGCAAAGTAATTACGAAATTTCGGGGCCCTGTTGTAAAGAAATGACAAAAAAGGGATTGGTTATATCGAGGCAGTGCATTTATGCTGAGTACCTCTAACGCGCGTCCTCCAAAAGGTTTGTTAAAATGGTGCTTGAAGAACGTCCACTTCCCATGCTGCCCCCGTTGGATCAGTTTCGTTTGCAGAGAGATGCGAATTATCCATAGCAGACGCGTGACCTAGCAGTCGGAGGAGTGCGTTAAGTCGAGAATATCAGATTAATCGATCAAGAGCGATAAGCTTTATTCCAGTTGTAAATGTCGAAACTGTAAGTCAACTTTCAAAGAACACCTACAATCGAGCGACGCTGGCAAAAGATTCGAACTCAGAGGTTCGATCTTTTGACCTGTTACAGTCGGTTACAGTAGCACTGTCACGGTACCACCAGCCACGGAAGCACTTTCCGACTCAGTCAAAGGAACCGGGATCACACGACAAGTCACACAGCTAACTCGAGCAATGCCGTTGGAAAACTTGGTCTTCGAGGTTTGTGTTGATTCCGTTCAGTCTGCAATCAGGTTGGTCTTGCTATACTGTTCGCACGTCAGACCAGACTGAGCTGGACCTTGAACTCTTCAATAACCGCTCTATCAGCGCTGCACAGGGAGGGGCAGACAGGCTCGAGGTATGTGGGAATCTCGGCATTGGAGGGGGCACAACGCCTTCCCTCGGCCTCGTACGAGCGATTCAGAAAGCTCTCCCCTACTTACCCATCATGGTTGGTTGGCCCCTCTCCATAACTGATAAGAGTTATCTGATACGAATCCCCAATCCGTTGCGGTCATGATCCGAAGGCTATGATACGTCCTCGCGCAGGAGACTTCTTTTACTCTCAGGGGGAGCTGGACGTAATGCTGGAAGATATCGAACTCTTCAAGAGCGCCAGTGTGACGGGTGTTGTTTTAGGCGTCCTCAATCCGGATGGGACAGTGGATGTGCCTCACACTCGGATGTGAGTGTTTGACCCTGCGCTTATTATTATATGCCCTAATAGCTATGTCAGGCTGGTGGAAGCTGCGCTCCCTATGCAAGGTGCGTTTGATTTCCGGACGAACCTCGCGGAGCAGGATAGAGCGCACCGTTGCAGTTTGTTTCCATAGGGCTTTTGACATGACGCGGTCTGCGGTAGAAGGTATGTTAAGAGTTGTCTGCCGTAGCAAATACCGTGTCAATGACAGTTCGGCACTCTACACAGCATTCGATCAAATATGTACCATCCATGGTGTGACGCGGATCCTGACTAGGTGGCTTCCCTTCGCCAACTGTTTCAGAGCAATCTCTGACTTTGGCGTCAACATCTAGCGGACAAAGTGTGTCAGCCCCAGCGGGTTTGCATGTCCTAAAAGAGTTGCTCCAACGATCGCAAAAAAATGAGAGGCCAGTCATTCTTCCTGGGGCGGGAATCAATCCCGGGACCATCCGCCACGTCTTGGACAATTTATTGCCATATGGGTTGAAAGAGGTTCATCTGAGCGGTGGAAAATGGGTGGACGGGCGAATGGTTCATCGCCCTGTGGGGATGGGGATGGGTGCAAGTGAGGAAACGGAATGGGCTGTTTGGTTGACGGATGGGGATAAGATTCGTGAAGTGAGGAATGTTGCTGATTCGGCGAGCTCGGCGTGAATGCCTTCCCCTTGCCGAGTTCGCCCGAGTTCGCTTATAGTAATTTGTGGACTGCGGAGAGCAGCTTTGGCTGTGTAGACTACTGTATACAGAGCTTGACGACGGTGGAGCACACGGAAGGATAAAGTCGCGTCAAGAAAAGCTGTGAACGTCGTCACTGACTTCCAACTCTTTCTCCCCTCTCATGGCTTCCAGTCCTACGCAAAGGCAGCCTGCAATTTGGTGGAAGAATGCCATCTTTTTTTGCGTTACACACCTGGTTGCGGCCTATGGTGTCTACCGTCGCCCCCCAGCTACAGTGCCCAAGATTATCCTCGTCGCTACCGTTGTGCTCTGGCAGTTGGCATCGTTCGGGTACGCAATTCGCTCGTAGCATGTGATATGTCATATTTCTGATCATTGGAAAAGGATTACCGTCGGATACCACCGCCTGTACTCCCATCGGTCCTTCAATGCGTCAGTTGGCATACGTGCTGTACTCGCGTTGGTTGGGGCTAGTGCATTCCAGGGTTCGATAAAGGTAATTCGTACTTTTGTTTCAATTGCGTAAAAAGTGGACTGATTTATTATTAGTGGTGGTATGTAGATGTTCTCCGCCAGGAACGCAGACCGTTAACATTTTTGACTACAGGTGTCTGAGACACCGACTTCACCATGTGCGTTCAGATATTTTTCAGACCCTGCCTCACCTGAAGAATCTATTCTAGAGGTTCACCGACGACGAAGAGAACGATCCGTACGTATCGCCTCCTCTTCGAAGGTGACAAGAAGGGCAAACAATCGTTTTGGCTTCTTCATAGATATTGTGCGCCTCGTGGCCTACTGTTCAGTCACGTGGGATGGATCTTCTTCAAGCCCAACTATCCAAAACTCCACTTAATCGAGCGCGACGATCTTGAAGACGATCCAGGTTTGTTGACGCGTTGTTGACGCGTCCACTGGCAAGTGTCAGGTCAGCTGACCGCGAGCCCCGCTTAGTCGTGCGCTGGCAACATCAATACTTTGGTGAGTGATAACGCTACTGTGTTGAATTCTGCTGAATCCGGCATTGGGATCGTAGTTCCAATCGCAGTCACATGTGGCATAGTCTTCCCGACCGTGCTAGGGGCAGCGTATGGCGATGTAGTGGCCGGGTATATCTATCCCGGCCTCGTTGCGCGAATTCTTAGTGCGTTTTTGGCCTTTACTTCGGAAGACTAACCGAGGCGATCTGTTGGAGTAGTCTGGCATTGCACTTTCCTCATTAACTCGTACGATTTTATCCTATCATCACACTCCCGACACTGAAGCCTATCTTCAAGGGTCGCCCACTGGGACGGCTTGCAGCCATATTCGGACGAGAATACGTCGCGAACCAACTTTGTATGCCATTTGCTCGACGTACCTGGTTGGATGCCTCTAATTTATATGCAGTGGCTTGCACTTTTCACTGCTGGGGAGGGGAACCACAACTTTGTACGTTCGTACGATTGATTGCCGCTTTGGACGTCCCAAGCTGATCAATTTGTAGCATGTACGTAGGACATCCATTGGTTCATTGTTATTCCTCTTAGCCATCGACGCAGCACGCATTTCCTCACGACTATCGTTCTGGCCCAGCAAAGACTGACTGGGATCCATCGAAGTGGGTCATCCTCACGTTTGCGAAGCTCGGCGTTGCGTGGGGACTGCGCCGTGCGACACCAGGGGACATAGCGGCCGCACAGGCTCATATGTTGTCGCTCGGGCACAACCACAACGGCGCGCACGGGAGAGTAGTCGAGAAGGAAGAATGGGCCGGGCCGACGTGGACCGAAGCGGAATTGAAAGCACACGCTGAACGTAACGGCGTAATCGTGTTGATTGATGGATACGCTGTTGATGTCACAGGGTATATCAAGGCACACGTAGGCTCCCCCTTTCTTACTTTTCAACCTTTTGCTGATGGGTGATCTGTGTTGCAGCCTGGGGGTGGGAAGCTGCTGCGTGATTATGCAGTCCCCGTCGAGGCGGGTGGGAAAAGTGACAAGTGGAAGGAGGCGGATTGGGCGTTCAATGGAGGCGTGAACGGACATTCGCAGGTCGCGAGGCAACGGATGAAACGGCTCCGAGTGGCGCGCATTACTATGACTTGAAAAGGTTTCCATTCCAGATCGCTGGCCCTCGACCAATGTTTTTGGGCCGTTATGTTGTACTATACATGATCATTGATCATGCTGACGCTGATCAATGTCACAGGGGTTCTTCATTCCCCATCGGAGATTGTCAACCAAGTAGCGAGAGCGCAACATTGGCCTCTATTCAAATAGACCGGATCAAGCAAGTCTGGTGAAGTCGTTGTAGCGAAGCAGCAGCCGCAGCACCGCACGGAATTCCGCTCTTGCCAGCAGCCACGGGCTCAGCAGGACTAATCGACTTTCTTGCGAGCCACAGACACGGTTTCAACACAGGATTTCGTCATCGGCGTAGCTCGCCATGTCCATGGTTTGCCTACTACAGCGCTGTATTTCGTGAGCATCACCTCCGGGGTCGTTTGCGACGCTTGTTCCCAACAGCTGCAGGAACACAGGTGACGTGACATGACCGCGCGCGCACGCGCACAAGATTCCTTCATACGTCCCAATCATGCCGTGGGATTACAGTTCTCTTTGACGGTCAGACACGTCGAATGTTGTCATTTCAATTTGCATTGAGTACTTGCCAGTAATGGGGAGCGGAGCTTGAATCGGCAAAATAACATTGGCACGTGCCCCGGAGCGACCCAGAGGCACGAAAAACAACGCGCAACTCATTGACCGGAAGAGCGGGATCAAGAGAAACTCTAACACATCAAAGCGTACACCGGGTTCTGCAATCTACAAGGTAGTACAGGTAGACCAATGTAGAAAAAAGAAAGCAGTACAGGAGGCTCGACAGGAGGTAACAGCTCAATACTTGCACTGCACGTCCTGACTTCACATATTCCTGTGCCTTGTTCTACAGGTTAGACAGCCCTCATCTCAACTCAGATGGTCGACACCACCTCACCAATTCGGATCTTTAAGCAGCTCTCCCGTCCACCCACTCGAATTCACCTGTCGTCACAGGAAGTTCTTGTGGTGGCCTGGTTCCGCATTTGCTCGTCATCGATATACGTCTGAGATGCCTGTATGAAATCCTGGCTCGGTCGTTTGCAAGCAGGTTGAAGTGAACCTGCATCGATGGATACGCAATTGGTAACATGGGGTATATCGGGGCACAGGTAGATTCCCTCCGGACCCTCCCTCTCGTTTTCAAACGGATTCGTTGCTGACGGATGACCTACAGCCGGGGGTATGAGAGTGAGAGGATCATAAAAGCAAGGCGGACGCATCAGGCACTGCAGCAGTGCCGGGTGCAAGAAGAGATATGAAAGCTCGATGATCCATTCGCGATCGTTCCGCGGTGGCGAAAGCGAGCGCACAAATAGTCGCCGCAGAGCCACCGGTGAGCAAATCAGTCGGTTGAGAGGGGAAAGGGGGAAGACAATGCGGCGAGAGATAGGAGGGTTGCCGGGGGGCCGAGAACGGCGTTCAAGCTGCGTTAAAGATCAGGGGTTCGAGGTTAGGAGACTACTGTATAAATTGGCAGTGAGACTTGATTTCCATCCATTGTCTTCTCTTATTTGTCGGTATCGTCTAAAAAGATGGCCCCAGCACCCCGAATGCCAAGTCGCAACGTGGAGGTGTTTGATTCTGACGGCGCTGTCATCGCTGGTACAGCAATAACCTTGACTAGCTGCACTACTTTGTCATCTGACTTATTCCATCAACACTTCGTGCAGGTTTCTGGCAGTATGGCACGCTCCAATGGGATGAGTTCTACAAATACTTGACCCCATTCGTTGTTGTGTCTTAAGACTGGTCGATTTTCCAATACGAACCGGACCAACGTCAACATGGCGCGCTGTGTTCCCCAGGGACTGGGATTGTCAACCAGGGAAGTATATTTTGCTCTCCACCAGTGAGTAATTAATCAGTGACCAATCTTGTGTCGTCGACCCAATAGTGGTTCTTGGTAGCTGGTGAACCAACTCCCGTGACTCTGAAGTCTATCACTTCACTTGTACGTCCTCCCGTCCCCACAGGACGAAATACCCCATCTGAAGTCAGTCAAACCCTTCCAATTTGACTTTTAGCTAGCTAACTTTTGATTTCTCAGGAATCACACTATGGCATGCGTGCACGTACTAGAGATGAAGAATCATGTCTCATCACAGGAGGCCCACAACCATTCAGTCGCCTTTCAGTTGCCCACATATTTCCGCGGGTACATGACACCGAAGTAAGTGAATTGTTTCTGGTGTAGCCCTATAAATCGAGCTTTGCTACTAGTGGACACACAAAGGCTATCCAAGCAAGATCACCGAGCAGGCAGATTTGGACCCTATGGGTGGCTCACCAAAAATAGACTCGTTGCAGAATTTAATTACTATGCGGCTTGATCTACGCTGTGCATGGGATAACTACGAATTCGGAATTGATCCAAATGTGAGTCCCAACCCCTTGAGATATTTATATTTGATGACAGTGATTTGCCCAGAACAATTACCGCATCACTTCCTTCGTAAAGGGCAATGCAGATTTTAACGGCATGCACCTCAAACTGGATCATATCCATGACTCAACGCTCCGCCCACTTGACGAGTTGTTTTCTGACCACTTTATGCAATGCCTCTTCAAGTATGTGATAGGCACCGGAGAACGAGGATGGATATGGGAAGGGTGTGAGGACGCCTTTGACGCCCTTGACCTATCGAATTCAGGGGTCTGGGGAAATAGGGAAGGGAAGGAACTGCTTGAAGTTACGCTTGCGGATCGATTATTCGATACTCGGTTGACACAGCAGCAGCAGCAGATACCGGATGAAACGCCTAAAACAATCTCTTAATTTTCTGAGAACAGAGTACCGTTACCGGCGGCGTTACGATGTCTTCTTTCTTGCACTTAGTACACAGTATTCCAACCCTGTGTCGCTAATCGGCGTGAGACCATGGATCCTTTTTATCCCGCAACATGTAAGTACACAAGCACAAGCAGTGCTGCGCCCGACTGGTTGGAGATGTCGTGTGTACATACACAATGCAAGGTGGCTGCTGAAACTGAAGGGCGGTGTGTGCATGATGACGTGTGATGACCTGACATGGTGCCCAAGATCCCGCCGGAGGAAGTGGAGTTTGCGGCGACACGGCAAAATTCTAGGTCATTGTCGTTATGGCAGGGCACGAAAATCAGCTATTTTATCAGCCTGACGCCTGATCATTACAGCAAGTCACCACTGGTTTCATGCTTTAGAGTGAGGATGGTCAACGGTCCTGGATGTCACTTTCTAGAGATCCGTCCCGAAACAGCGCCTTCCCTGTCGCTCATTTGCCTCCCAGAAGAGAAAGAAAACGGAGTAAGCGAGCGCCTTTGATGTGTTGACTGAAAAACAGTCCTGTATTCTCGAGGGCAAACGGGATGAGGTTAGGGTCCGGTCCGCTGGTCCGCGAATAGCAAAGCCGACTTTTTGTGTCGTTTGGTATGGAGTCACGTACTCGCACAGATCATGAGGATTCAAAATCCCCAATGCCATCCCACAAGATATTCTTTAATCCAGGACCTCGTTGGTCCCATAATCCCTCCTACCCTACCGGCAGCGGACCCAGATGACTCTGTGGATAGTTCCGGTGAGAGCACAGACAGTGCCGAGGAGGTTGAAGCCAATCTACTTTCTGTGGCCGGAAAATCGAGAAGGTGCGTCCCATATTTCATGCATCTGGCCCTCTAACTGACTTTCCGCTAGCGACGACATCTCTGATTCTGCCTCTTCCTCTGCCTCTTCCTCGTCTTCAGATTCTGAGAGTGACAGCGAGGGAGATGTATCGAAAACCCTTTCAAAACCTAAAGCAGTGGATGAAGACGATGACGATGAAGAGGAAGGTGGTGCTGTCCCCACGATGCTCCGCACAAAAAATGAACTATCGGAGCCAGACATCTTGATTCCTCCTATAGTCCAAGTTGGCCCAGACGAGCAACTGGAGAAAGTTGGTGAGATCATGAGTATCGTGAATAACGCTGTAATTGTCAAGGGAGGCGAGTCGGGCACGCGCCGCGCATCGGAGCATGCCCTCGACGCTGAAACTCTCCTCGTGTACGAGGATCGGAAAGTCTTGGGCTACGTAAAAACAATTGACCTTTACTTTTATTGACGCCTGACCTTTTTGTCATTCAAGATCCATGAACATTCGGGCCAACATACCAGCCTATGTACCAAATCAATTCAACAGCTCGTTCCCCTTGGATATGGGCGAAGCACGGGTATCACGGCCTGTGTTTCATGTCCCTACGCGTAGCAAGTACGTTTTTGTCGCCGAGCTCGCAAGGCTTCGCGGTAGCGATGCTAGCAACGTACACGACGAGGAACCCGCAGAGTATGAGCTCGAATTTTCGGACGACGAGGCAGAGGCCGCACATAGGGCGAGACTCAGGGACAGGTTCGTCTACTTCGTTCGTGGGAGTTGATGCAGTATATAAACACCCGGGACAGGCGGCATGCCTCGCGCGAACCAAGCGTACCGCGTCGCCAGCCCATGTACGTGACCAGGACGTAGATGCCTCCTACGGCTGGAACCCATATGCCGAGCACGGCGTGTATGACATGGATTTGGACTATGGCGCAAGTCCATCGCGTCCAAAGCCCCAGCCATACGACGATCCCTACTCCGATGCATACAACCAACCAGACGTGAAGCCCGGCACGGCAACGTCCCTACCTATCCCACATCGTCCGAGACCCGAGCGCGCGCCGCCTGGCAAAGCGGTGGGCAAAGCGACAGCGGATCTAGCCAAGGACGCGGTGGTCAGCGCGCACACCATCACCACCATTATGAACGCGGGAGAGGGCGAGGACACGGGCGGGGTCGTGGAAGGGGAAGGGGACGAGGTGGCGCTCGTGGACAAGAAGGTCATATTCTGCCTCATCGGACAGATGACCGTGGAGCGGCGCACGGTCCTCCTGGGCTACTGTCGCCGACCTCGACCATGATGCCGCCGGCAACTGGGCAATATTATGGATCGGACTATACGCCATTTTCCCCACAGCTTCCACCACAGTTCGGCTTTGCGCCGCCATATCCACAGGTGCAGCAGCAGCAGCAGCAGTTCATGTCGCCACAACAACATTCCGTACAACCGCACATCAATCCGCGATTTGCAGCGCAGTTCGGTTTGAATCTGGAGATGATGCAGCACCAGCCGGGGCAGCAATATCCCGCATATGGCCAGTACGATGGACCTACGACGCCGGTGTATGAAGGCGGCTGGGATGGGCAATGGAATCAGGGCTACAGTAATAGTAGTGGTAGTGGAGAGCATCCTCATGTACAACAAGAACCCGACCATAGCACTTCGTCGGGTACTTGATAGTACTTTTCAGCTACATTACAGTAACTTTTTATTTTGTTTTTAATTCTGGGCGAGCCTGCCTGAGCAGAAGAATTAATTTTCTTGAGGATAGGTTGAAAAGATGAGACATTGTGCTAAACGACAAGAGTGAGACGCACAGTAAGTTCCATAACGAGCTAGGGCGGAGACATCCCACACCGGCGACGACGCCCAGCCCACAATCCCTCCTCTCTCACCCACCCTCCCCCATCCCTCCAAAATCCTTGTCATCGCTCCCACCTGGCCGTATGCCCAGACGCGCATCAGCATCCACCGCGCGACCAGCCGCAGCGGCGGCGGCAACGGCAACGGCCTCGTCGTCGTCGTCCTCGACGACCATAGTAGCAAACTCGACGGCGGTCGAAGAAGGCTCAGCTGCCGCAGCGGGACCTTCTTCCAAGACGCTGCCTGCTGGTTTCTCTGCTGCTGCTTCGCCTTCCGCATCCGCATCTGCCTCAAAGTCGGGCGATGGGACGCAGGTCGCCTCTGCCTCCCGCCCGCGGCGCATTATGCCCTCGCGCTCGCGTAGGGGCGGTCCGGGCGTCGGCATCAGCGATGTTGACACGCATATCCTCGAGACGCTCCGTCGACGCCGTGCGTGCCCTTCACCCCTCCCCCCTCTCACCCTCTCTCCCGTGCAGTGCCCTTAAACGGCCACTCCCGCGCTACTCTCTTCCCTCCCCCTCTTCCCCGCCTTCCTTTCTATCCCTAATTGTCTTTTTTTTTAAAATCGCCCGGGCTCTTGTTCTGCTGTTCGTGCAGGCGAGAATGAACCCTTAATACCGGCGCATGCGCAGTTCCTGCTCACGACCAACTCGACACGCGTGCGCACGTTCGGAGAGTCCTCTAAAGGGGCGACGGACGCCGAGGGCGGCTCGCAGCTCAATACGTGTGCATATGAACGGTACTTTGACAAGCCCGAGGTCATTCACGCGTATCGCGAACAACAGCTTATCCAGACGCCGGAATTCACGCTCCTGCCAGAGCAGGGGCTGTGGGAGGGCGGTTTCGACCTCGGGTCTAGATGATGTGCGTGCCTGCCGAATGTCTTATATTCTAGTTCAATCTGACGAACCACGACCATGATCATCACAGGAAGGCATCGACACTTCCGATGCGACCTATGAAAAGCGGCATCGCAAGTACGAGTCGTTCGAGAAGCGACAGCGTCTACGAGAAAAGGAGAAGCTGAAGCACGAACACTACAAGCTGAAAGAGCGCATCGAGCAGCTGCGCGTGCTCGAACCCTCCACCTTTCTCAGCGCACCAGACCCGTTCTTTGCCGGTTCGTTGCGCTCATCACTACATCAGGACAAGAACGACGCGCAGGGAAGTACCGCGGATGCGCCCGTACCGTTGCACAATGAGGGAGAGTGGCGAAAACGCCAGATGCTCGACGTCGCGAACAGTCTTGATGCGCGCTACCGCACCTTGCTCGACACCGCGCCTCGCGAGCCCCCGATCTATCAACGCAAACGCCGCCCCCTGCCTCAGCACCAGCACCACCATCACAAACAACACCGATGCCCACATCGCCACCGGCCACACACCCAACCATATCCCCACTACGACTGTGCACCGCACCCCTTCCCCTTCCCCCACCCCTGGCCCTGCTCGCACCACCAGCCCCACCGTTCTGCGTTCACAGCGCGTCCCTTCATTGTCACTACCGCTGACCGAGGTAATCGAGCTCGACAGCGACGGCGAAGAGAAGACTCCCGAGTTCGTCAAAGTAGAAACCACGAACGTGCAGCCTATCCTCGCACGCCATGACACGACAGAGTCCCTGAAACTTCGCATCAGGTTCCCCGGCCGCCCACCCCCGCCCGTATCCTCAATCTCGGCCCCACTACCTTCCACTCCATCGCCGTCATCCCCGAGACTAACTGCAGCACGGATCATGAGTAGCAGTCCCAACCCAAGGCATCGACATCGACGTCATCATCACCGACGCGCCCGCGACCCAAACCGATATTCAAGAATCCGTCAGCACCAAGTCAGTACGTGCGCGTTCCATTCATGAAGCGCGTCGAGTCGCAGGACGTCCTCGCAGCAGCAGCAAACGACGATATGACGCCGCCTACCCCATCGACACTTTCTACCCAGCAATCAACAACTCCAGCTTTGTCTTCGAATTCAGCGATGCATCTAACATTGCGCCGTCGTAATGGCAGGACGACAGTACACCCCAATTCTGGAAGCCCTGCCGCCACCACCTCGGCAGCAGGCGTAATTACGTCCGTGCCGAAGCAGCAAACCCTAGCTACGCACGGGTTTGGGCACAGTACAGGTCGCCTGCGAAAGCGGCGGCGCGTTGAACTTTCCGACGAAGATGAGGAGTATCCCAGATTCGACACTGACGATGGCGACGACAAGGCGATCGATGGTGCCGCTGAGGAAGCGAGGCGCGACGATGGCAGAGACGATGAGGGGGAAGAAGTGGAAGAGGACAGCGGGGAGGAAGGGCGACGGCCTGCACGATGGCGCGAGTCCGCACTGTACCGCGAGGCGCAGCGTCACGCGGGCGCGCCGAGCGGGCGCAAGACACATCGCCATTTGGGCATTTTCGGGCTTAAGGGCTTCCCTGCTGAAGTCGAGCATCTGCGCGACTTTGTGATACCACAGTGGGTGCTGCCTCGTGGTGATCCCCGCGTGGAACAGGAGCAGGGAGAGGAGCAGGACCGACGGGTTGGGAGTGTTCGGGGCTCGGAGAGGATGCGTCGGGGTGGTGGTGATGGTGGTGGTGACTCTGCTGGGGTTGGGCAGAGACGGATGCGGGATGCCGTGGCGGTGTTGGCGGTGGGAGAAGAGTCGTCATGTAGCAAGTCTGACCACGTAGAGACGGCGAGCGCGGTGGATAGCCAGATGACGGAGGAGTTGATTATATCTTAAATCTAATCCACACCTGCTCACACTTTGTTTCGTGCGAGTATCATACTAACTTGCTTTTCTTCCCTTCGTTAGCTCTGTACGGTACTTTTTCGTCTGACTTTTATCACAGTAACATAACGATAATTTATCCAGCAAGAGCGGTGAATGAGGTTTATTAAAGAAAAGCACCCAATCGACTTGAGTATCTATCTATCCAAATCTAGTGCGAGTTTGTTCGTTGCGGCGACTATCGATATCATGGGCGCGCCTCACGTGGTTGCACCAGCCGTTCAATAATATGCAGTGCGACCCGGCGCTGTTCGAGGGAGACATCGCGCTGCGTCGCGAGTGCCTGGTGCGCGGTAAGGACAGCGGGGAGACGCGAAGTGACCTCGTGCACGTCAACGGACGGCGAAAGGAAGCGTGAGTAATCGCCACTGCGTTCGAGGGTGCTGCGCACGCGGGCGCGAGCGGAGGCGGGCATGGATATCCCCGCGGTGGGGGTGTCGTCCGTGCGGAAGAGCTCGTTTAGGTTGGTGTTTGAGAGCACTGCGAGGCGTGCTTTACGGCCTGGGGAACTCGTCTGTTTGGGTCTGGGTTTGGTGGTGGAGGAACGGGGGGAGGCATGGTCAGTGGCAGGCGTCGTTGTTGACTGGGGTTTGAAAGTGGATGAAGACCGAGGTCGGGTCATTGATGACGTTTTGGGCTCGTCGTTTTGAGCATTGGTTATGGGAGGAGTGTATGCTCGGGTTCTTTGTTGCACGTCGGCGGTGCAGAGGCAGTCTTCTCTGTCTGGCCGTGGCGGCGGTGCGTCTGGGATGCATCATCACCTTGCTCCTGAACGCGTCGAGAATCATGACGCTGCGCCTGGTTGGAGTTTTGTTTCCATGATCGATCCTCCTGCGGAGCAGGTCCGGTACCATCATCTCGCCCGGTCAACTGTTGTTGATGTAGTTTGAGGCGGCTCGAGAAACTGAGCGACACAAGTCCATCACCCCAGCCCGACATGGAAGATGCACCACCGTTCCTCCTCATTCCCCAATTGCGCTCTGGTTGACCCTGGCGACGTTCATCGCGAGAGTTATCGCCGGGGCTGTAAGACCGTGCTATCATGAAAATAAAATTTCTGTTTGTGAGTGAACAAGGGAAAAGCATTTATGAGGACACGCGTACAGGGCCTATTTGTTCTGTTATAAAAACTTTGTGAGGCCGATTTTGTAGGCACAACGACATTTTCTAATAAATTGGGGAGATAGGAATGAGAAACCATTGAAATTGGGGTAGACAAGGCAAGGCGTACGGATGTCGATCCCTTCGAAGGTGCTCGCCGAGGGTCTTTTCAGGCGAGGAAACTGGCGCACCAGATGCTGCAACGGCATCTGAGCTGCTATTCTCAGGGGCTGTGCGAGCAGAATACCAGCGCAAGGAGCGCGCAAGCCGCTGTCGGTGGGGGTGACCAAGTTGCATGTCGAGTCGACAATCGACCACACTCGGACCTCGGAGAGCGCTGGACGGCCTGGCCCGGTCGGACCGAGTGAAGGCGTCTATGATCCCGAAACTGGTCGCGGGCGCGTCCGGTCGGCTCAGTTGCGGCTTCTCCAACTCGCAGCCAGCCACGACGACAAGAGCACCATGGGTCGTCTCTTGGGTCGACTATTTGTCACCTTTACAACGTCTCTTATACTCTTCATATCGTATACCCCTCAAGTATTTATCATATGGCCTTGGTACGGCCGTGAACTCTCGATTGAGCTCCTCGCCCTGCTCGTACCCTTCAAGTACGACTCCTGCAATCCCGTTTGCACCATGCTGCGAACACTCATGAACCTTTTGACAGCATTTAGTAGGAATATTGCTGTACAACTACTATCTTTGCGTCACAACAGATCCGGGGGGCGTCCCCCATAATTGGGTGCGTCATGCTCTTACCTCAACGGGATTCTTTACTTATGCGGGTCCACAGGAACCAGAACTCGACGACACAAATGGATATGAGGTCAAGAAGCTGTCTGGTGCTCCAAGGTTTGTCGCATGTGCGATACATACAAACCACCACGCGCACATCACTGCAAGAGTTGCAAAAAGTATGTGTCCGCGAATTACAATCCTCCCCTCTGAACATTGTTTTTTGCCTTCTGTAGGTGCGTGCTACGCATGGGTAAGCATACAAACTGTTAACAAATGAGAGTTGCTATAACGTCAACTTATCTAGACCATCACTGTCCATGGGTGAATAATTGCGTCGGCTTCTACAACTACGGCCACTTTATCCGCTTCCTTTTCTTTGTGGACATATCGTGCGCCTATCATGTAACCATGATTACCCGTCGCGTGTTTGATAGTCTCGGAAAAAACTACTGGGTACAGCATACTTGTGTATTTGTCTAAACTATTCTTTGACTTCTCGTACCTTCTCCCAGGATTCAGAAGATACCTGGGAATTGCTCTGGGTAGTTCTGAATTATGTTACATGCATACCCGTGCTACTCCTGGTGGGGGGTCTCAGGTATTTCGTCCTCATTTTCCTTGTTGAAGGCAAGCTAACAGATGACAGTGTCTACCATTTCTACTGTATCTCCGGGAATACCACTACTATCGAATCGTGGGAAAAGGATAAAGTTGCAACTCTTATTCGGCGAGGCAAAATCCGCGATGTCAAGTTTCCATATGTTCGTATACTCCCGTCTAACCCCGTCCTTTTTTAATTGTCGTCGGTGGTACAGAATCTTGGTGCTAGGCGGAACATTGAATCAATGCTGGGCACCAATCCTTTCCTCTGGTGTTGTCCGAAAGTTGGTCCTTAGGCACAGGGCTCAAATACCAACTCGCCGAGAGTGACGGTAAGTGGGTCGAGCTCGCCGCCCGCGATCCACGTCGTATACCCAAGCTTCACGAACGCCCCTATGCCTACGTGTGAAACTGGTGAGCCGACAATCTTCCAGGTTTTACACGGACCAGAAGGGTGTTCATACTGCAGCAGACCCACTCCACCCTACCTCTTTCCTTTCTCACTGTCAACTGGAGTTGTGAGCTGACGCGATGACATGGCATTTACAGGCGTCGAGCGTCAGCAAGCCTGGCCCCCACGCGATCCAGCCGAACATAACAGCGAATGGATGCCGCCAGCCTCACCATGGACATATAACAACGACGGACCGAATCCCGCACTCGTACCCTCAAATACACAGCATCTCCGCTCCCGCAAACGCGGCACCGCCGGGGTCTCTGCCGTACCGCCGTACCACCCAGATTACGAACCGGCACAACACGAGTACGACGATGATTACGACTATGACGACGACGACGAAGGCGAGCGATTCGCAGAGTATGAAAAGGGCCGGCGGCGCATCGCACATGTGCGGCACGGCTCGGAGGGCTACGAGGTACGATCGATCGATCGCGAGCAGTTGCTTGCAGAATATATCGCGACTCGCGGGCAGGAGGCTGGGCATTATCGTCGGTATGTGCCTGAGCCGCCGAGCGAGCCTGAGAGCGGTGGGGAAGAGGAAGGACGAGTCGAGGTGGGGGAAGTTGACCGGGACCGGGACCAGGACCAAGACGACTACGAGGAGGATGACGAGGAGCCGCTCGCTGTGCGGGTAGAGAAGTGGCGGTCGGGTGAGGCGATTTCGTGAAATATCTGGATCGGACTGTGTTTATTGCAATTTAATGCTTTTTACTGTGCACTGTACTGTACATCGCTCTCTACTCCATTCGTATATAACGTACAAACATATACAATAAAGTGCGCGGAAGAATCGTCAATATCCAGCATTGACATGACTTCGTAACTCGTTGTATATTAATTTCCCAAGGATGTAGGTGTGGATCGACGGGGTGACAGGGAGAGAAGGATCAAAGACTAGAGGCGGTTTGTAGAACGTACACTGTCCAACTTGAATCAGGGTTTGTAGAGTTTGTAGAATGTAACTTGATGCAATTTGATGGTGACGGTTGAACGTATATGAAGATCGACCAGAGATCGAAATGCGGTCGCAACGTGGGCTTATGGGCTCGTTCCAACCTCGACCTCGAACGTGAGATTATACACATTGATACAGTAATCAATTTATGCTCAGGCGGAGGTTGTTGGACTTGGATCTGGGCATTCCTTACGAGAAAATAATACAGAACAAAAGAAATAATGAAAGGGCGGCAACAGGAAGAATTCATAGCTCGAGAGGTGTATAACATCCGAGTCAGGCAGTGCAGTGGAGATATACTCGCCAGACACCCACGCCCTTCGGGTCTCCTCCGCGCGTGTCGCTCAGCTCGAGTACGCGAGCGCCTGAACCAGGGCCCAGCGTGACCTCCCACCGTCCACGACCGCGACACTCGACCTCGGTCTTGTCAAGCCGAACGCGCATAGGTGGCGGCCGCTTTACGCGACCAACCCTCTCTACCTCCCCTTTTTTCCGCGTCCGAGCCGAGTCCTGGCTCCCTTCCCTCCCTCCTCCTTTCTCACCTTCACCATCCACACCATCCCACCATCACCCCTTTCTTCTTCCTCTTCTTCTTCCGCCTCCTCTTCCTCCTCTTGCTCTTCCGACCCACCTTCCTCATCGTCCGAGTCTTCAGAACGGAAAAGACGCACGTCCGAGACGCGCAATCCACGCTCAGACGGCGCCAACCTCAGCGACCAACTACGCACGCCGTCGCGCGCATCGAGGGCAAGACGGCGATGCGTTGGTGTTATGGTGAGCGCTACGGACCGTAAGGCCGGTGCCCGCGTTATTTCCGCCGCCGCCGCTACGGCCACTACTTGTCCTTGCGAGTTACTGGCAGTTGATTTGCGGCCTGATGCTGTGGCTGGTGATGCCTGGGCGTTGGCTGGACTAAGTGTCTTTGTGGTAGATGTGGCAGAGGAGGTGGAGGGTCCGGCTATGGGTGAAGGGGAGACAGTCCGCAGTTGAGCAGCATGAGGATCTTTCGCGGGGACTTTGAGCACGAGCGACGTCGTCTGTGGCTGCGGTGGGGAAGTAGCAGTAGTTGAGGTCGAGGTTTGGGGTGGGGAGTGATGTGCTGGAGGAACTTTCAGCCTTATCTTCCCATTTGAGGGGCGTTGTGAATCTTTGGAGCGTATTGGGGCACCGCGTACGGAGCAGGGAGATCAGACATTAATTTCGAGAAGTATTCCTGATAGTTAGATCAGTTGGTCGGCCGTCGATGGGGAGAAGAGAGAAGTACCTTGAGTTGGCGGGCTGCCTCCCAGAGAGGGGTGCGGTCCTCGTTGAATTGCATTGCGTTGGAAAACACGAGCTCGACGTCCTGCGCAAATTGAGCAACATTCGAGTACTCCTTCCGTTTAAGGTGTTTCTAAGGAAAGGTCCATAAAGGTCACCAACAAGTGTGGTGATGTAACGCACGTAGATTTTCTCAAAGCTCATCGGGCGGGGTATCGTTTTGTAGTAAATGGCCCAGATCTTCTTATTGGGTAGCTCCATAAAGTCGTTTGATAGTACGTTTCCACTGCAAGCATATAGATTTAGAAAGTAGATGGGGAAAAGAGAGACTGTGCTCACGAATCATCCTTTTTGGCGACCAGCTTGTCGAGTCTGGCAGTGAGTAACCGGCTCATGACCCTCTTCTTCTTGGCATCGTCATCAAACCCATCCTTTAACCCAGACTCATGGCCATCGTCTTGTGGAGGATCTTCGTCGTGTCCTTCTGCACCACCTTTAGTGTCCCCTGTCATGTTGACGTACTCTTTAAAAGTAAGTTTCTGATAGGGTGGGGGAGGAGAGGGTCAGGGGTCGGATCATAATAGAATGTGAACGACAGACGTGAAGGAACTTTGCATCGTTGAAAATCTGGCTATCTTTGAGGTTGTACCGCTTGGCATTACGGAAGCACTGCTCGAGGTCGCTCTTGACAGCGATTAGGGACGGGTATTGGCCCGCGTCCAGTTGAGACTTGATCTTGTCGAGAGCGATGGGCTTCTTAATAACTGTGTAATAGTCTGGGTACGTGCGTTTGTTGGGGAGACGAAGAAAGTCGACTGAAAGTGAGCGGCCACTGGGGAGATCATGGTTGACACGAAGAGTAAGCGGCGAACTCAGGAGGCGAAGGTCTAGTCACGCACTCCTTGTCGACCGCGTCCTTCACAGCCTGCCACAACTTCAAACCTTGCTCTTTTACCTGCTCCAGATTTGCGGGCTCTTCCTGTTCTTGCTTCACGCTTGCTCCTCTGGTCGCATCCAGGTCCATGTCCGCGTCGGGTTTCTTCTCATCTTGGGGGGCGGCTTCCTTGCGTCGTTTGGCACGAGGAGCGTCCACATCGACTACACTTGCCAGCTTTCCAAGCTCCCTCTTCGACATGTTTTGTTAGGGAATAGAGAAGGCTTGTTAAACACCGGGGAAATGGCACTCGCGGTGGGCCCCAATTCGTTTCATTTCGACTGCCAAACGGCGTGCTGCACGTGACATCCCGACCACGAGACCCGGCCCGCACTCCCCGTTTAATTTTACCACAAGCAGGGAAGATCCATAGTTCCCAGGACCTTTGGCCACACGCGATCTCACACCCGTATGGGACAACCTTGGAGACAACCGTAATCGTAACCAAAATATCAAAGGCGCAGACGCAGGAGTAAAGCAAAGGAAACGCAGATAAAAACTTGGATAAACAAGAGTATATTCGTGCGCTGGTCACATGACAGTTACCGAACACGACATAAGAACAGAGAGCGCGGGATCGCGCAGAGACTTACAACAAAAGAAAAAGGAAAGTAACATACATATTTAGGTACTGTAAGCATAGGTGTAAGTAAGAGAGCCCGCAAATGAGAACTGCTGGCCACGTCCCAATTGCCAGGTTCTTGGGAGGTTTTACACCACATTACTACTGGACCTAGCTGGCGGGATTAAGAACGTAGCCGAGTAGCCAAAGCTGGATCCGCCAGGCGGCGGTTTATCCGTGATACGTATATTAACATCTCGGAATTGCAACATTCGGTGAATCGGTTCTCTCCAGTCCTGTATTAGTTTCCCCTCTGCAGAAGTTATCTGCGTTGCAGTCACGATGAGTGGGCTGTTTCGATTAGGTGAAAGCGCCAGCTGAGAGGCAAGAGACAGAGGAGGCTCCTCAAAGCACCAAAGATTGGCTATACCTTTGATGGCTGCCGCAATGGTGTTTTCACCCTCGAGCTTTCCACAGACGCCTAACGAGGTATCAGAGAGAGAGAGAGAGAGAACATAAAAAGCACGAACCTTTGAAAATAATGGCATTGTTCGGGATCCAGACATCGCCGAAAGCCCGCGTTTCCCTCGCAGTTTCAAGAAATACCCAGCCTGCCTGATCCGGGTTATCAACAAGGACGCTGATAGTCCGGCTACCGTGATGAAAAGTCTCAATCGGGTCTAGTCGGAAACCGGCCTCATATGCCTCCGGTTTGATGGGGAGCTTTTCGTAAAAGTGGGGGTTCTGCTTTAGAGCCAGCCGTTTAATTTTCTTGAGACGGCAGAACATCCAAAGAACTTCTGACAACTTTGAATGTGGACCAAGAATCACTAGAGTAGGGGATCAATACCGCAAACCACCTTGGTGTGCTGACTCACGTTTCGCAATGGTGGGGCTGGGGTCAAGAAGGGAACTGTGGATATGGAACTCAACAATCATCACCTTACCCTTCACAGACGGCTGGGGATCAGAATTAGCACGTGACGAAGCAAAGATCGCTTTAAGCCCTGTCTTACACGTAATCTCTCTTTCAGCCTGTTCCGAACCGTTAAGGAGGACTTATCCTTTGCCTCTGCTGCCGCCATCTTTTTAGCGACAATCTCTTTGGAATGGCACTTCTTTTCATGATTTCTCAACATGTCGATCGCCTTTTTAAATTTATCGTCGGCCCTTTTCGATTTCTTCTTTTTCGTCCCGATGGCGGACTTCAGCGCATCATCAACGACCTGAGATACACTTTCACAACAGTTGAACAAGGCTTAAGGTAGATACGATCAAAAGGTATCACCTTCTCAGCTCGTAATACGAATGGAAGGTTTGATTTTCCGCTTGGAGGAGAGTTCGGCAGATAGAGATTAATCCCATGGACTGGTTTCGGTACGTCCTGCCAACATATTTCATATACTTGAGAAATGGTTTTGCGTCTCTTATGTGATGCACTTCTGAGTATGCGCGCGCCACTTCCGGGTTTGTGCATGACACTTCCGGGTCTGCGCATGGCACTCCTGGGTCTGCGCATGGTACTTCCGGCACTTCTGGGTCTGCGGATGCTTCTAGTTCTGCGCACGGCACTCTCGGGTCCGCTTGTGATATAGGCGCAGCCAACAGACGTACAGGATGACGCACGGATTCCCGATTTTTGACAAATTCGGAAAACGCTTTTCTTGCGCGGTCGGCCTCGAGGTGTACCTCAAGTTCTTCGAGCTCGGGCAGGAGCTCCAGGACCGACTCTCCGACAACGGATCCCAGGGCTTCAGAAAGTTCGAGCGTAAGTGAAGAACCGATATGCAGCTTCTTCACCCCAAGGAATTGCCGCAGAAGCTCATGCCACTGGGACAGCCCGAGCTTGTCGACGTTGTCGTCAATGGTATTCTCCCAATCAGATGGCATCCCGTCCATATCAAGGTCAAGTGTGAGCTTCTCTACAGCGGACAGGACATTCCCAAGGGCGCTGCAGACCTGTGTTGCAGAATCTATTTGCCAGTCGAGGGGTTCGCAATTGACACGAAGACTGAGTTTCCCAATACCCTGTGATTCGGAATGATCCGCGTCCAAGGAGACACCGTCCTTGTCGAAATTGACTCGGGAAATAAGACATCTGAACCCTTCAATTCTATGGGTGAATTCCGTCAGGTTCACAAGGGTAAAGTCAAGTTGAAAGAATAATGTAAGACTGAGTCGCTCAAGAAGTGGAGCGTTGACCTGAGCGACAAGGTTGTCAAGATAAAAACCAACCCCGCGGAATGTGAACCGCTTCAGGGTGGGCAATGTCACAGGTGGAATCGGTAAATGTATCGTTCTTAGTTCGGCACTTGGAAGAGGTAGTGGGGTCGCGAAACCAATCGACAGTTCTTCAAGATGGGGAAGGCCTCGGAGCTGTGAAACCAGGTGCCCAGGAGGAAAATAACAAGAGGCTCCAATATGTGTGAGGGAGAGTGTTGAGAGGGCGATAGCGGAGGAGAGTAATGGAAGTCCCATTGGAAGGGCTATACCATGTAATGCGAGGTGGCGCAATTTTGGTGCCTGGAGTGTTTCCGGAAGTATGAGGTACGCCTCTTCAGTGGTTGTGGAAAACAGAGAAAGGTCCCCAAGTCTCGGAAAAAGTTTGTTCATCGGCTTGAGCCACATACGCAAGCTCGAAGATGGTGCCCGAAGGGCGACCCGGAGTACACGGCCATGTCGCTGAAGTCCAACATGTACATTATCCTCGTCTTTCCTTGTGATAGTCCCAGTTTTGTCCGAGTAATCGATAACCAGGGGTAGGGGGGGTAAATGGCTTAGCGTGTCTATTAAAGGGGAATTGTTCCTGAGAATAAGCCGCATATCCAGGTAGGAACACGAGTTGTATATGATGTGTCGCCATCTCCGACAAACGTGGGCGGGCTTTCGCCACATAATTCGGAGATTCCAAATTTCTTCGTGCTGTAGTTGATACTGACTGAATATTTGAAGCAGTGAGTCGTCGTCGAGCATAAGGATATGTGTTCTGTACACCACGTTGTAACTTGGTCGCTCAGACGTTGGTGGCAAGGGGACTAAGTCGAAGAGCTATGTTGATGTTAGCAGACAAACTTAAATATGAATATGTGAGAATGTCGCAACGTACCGGACTATCGGGTGCCACTTGCCCAGTACAAATGCATAAGCCGATATTACGATAACTGTGCATTGGGAGACTGCCAATGGAACTGGTGTTGAAGCTCAACGATGAGAACCCCTTTGTGATAATTGGTTGCAAAGCCTCAGCCCGCAATCTTGGCCGCAATCCACGTCCTGAAACGGTCGACGCCCGGAGCCGCTTACATAACCCGCAGCGTGAGCCTCTGAGAGATGCTTTGACGATGCTTTCCCCTATGAGCCTCCCACGGATGTCTGGAAAGACATCAGAAACAAAGGAAAGAACAAAAAACCAGACGAACAGACCTTTGAAAATAAAAGCATTTTTGGGGTACCAAATGTTGCCATAAACCTGCGAAACTTGGTCGGTCTTGATATATATAGGTTCCGGTTTATCAGTGACAACATAAAACTTGTTGGCATGCCGAAAATCCTCGGTGGGGTCGATTTTGACACAGTCCCCATATTCCTCCGGCGATGTAGGGAGTTCAACATAAAAATGAGGGTTCTTCCTGAGAGTCAAACGTCGCCTCTCATCCTTGAAACGGCTGAAGTTCCACAAAATCTCTTGAAGGCTTGGATTGTCACTGAGCACCACTGGTACAGGAATTAGAGACTGGGGGTGAAATAGATAGCGTGGCACTCACGTTTCACGACGATAGGGTGGGCATCAGGAAGAAATCCAACTTGAAGGAGATGAAACTCGACTACCCTTGTTGGTTTTGGCCATTGATTGCCCACTTTCTAGGATTTGTCAGAGTTGAGAGGTAAAGAAATAGATGGAAACCTCACTTTTGCATGCAAATTATTTTTCAAAGCATTTAGAGTCGTCGAAGGGGACTCAGGCTTGGAACCACCAAAATTTGGATCCGACGTTGGATGGTTGGGAGGGAAGACCTTTTCAAAAACACTCAACAGTTGAATCGCCTTGCGAAATTTCTCGTCCACCACAGATGCTCTGTCCCCGGCCTCAGCTGCGGACTTTAATGCATCGTCAGCGGCGGTCAAAACACTTTTTGTAAGTCAGCGGAATAGAGCATAGCACATATAAAGCGAAGGAACATTACTCTCTCAACCAGTTGGAGGAATGTGAGCCTTGTTCGCAAGCTTGGACAAAAAATCGGCATAAGAAGATTAGTTCCATAGCTAAATTTGGTACACCCTAGAGTCATCTGTAACAAACGACCACATTGGGAACTCGCGATTTATAACGATTCGAGGGGTTCTTGGGAGGCTCATTGTGTTAGACGACGACAAAATTGAGTGGGAGGGATAATGACAGAAGTCGAGAACGGTGAGCAAGTAGGGCGGCCTGTCCTCATGATGAGGCACAGTGATGGAATGCGCGGCGATAACAGGAGCGCGTGACTCGCGCGTCAATCCAGAGGTACTATCGTCGTGTCAGCGGAAGAGAAACGGAAGTGAAAGAAGCACAAACCTTATTACACATCCCCCCACATGACGATGTCAACGCCCCTTATCTTGCGTGTACGGGAACGCCCGTATTTTGTACGCCCTACCGGGCCTATGAATTACAGCCCGTTATGGATTACTGTAAAAAAACCATACGCTACGGGACGTATGCGGCCGTAATTCCGTACATGCGGGTATAACGACGAGGTTCCCGCCGTCATTACAGTAGGAATGGGCTCAATCACAAATTCGATGGCTGCGCGCATGAGCAGACTGCGTGGGTACACCCACAGTGCCCCATCATGTTCACTGGATCGCTCTCATCGAATTGGCAGAGGGTTCCTTTTTGAACTGCATGTGCTCCGCCTGCTTACTCATGGCAGCACTTTCTACGTCATTCAACGCCTTGGTTAGGGATGCCGCGCCAGTGGGGCTGCGCGTCGGTGTGCATGGCACAACGAGTGGCACGGGGACTGCTGTGGTGGGTGATAAGGATGATACGCGGCGTGGCCATATTCCCTGACGAAGGACGGACAGACTCTTCCAAAACTCCTGATAGGGTCGCTGTCACCAAGGTTGGCGGCTCTTGAAGCTCGAAAGCTGGAGAGAAGAGAGAACGTTGTGATAATCCTCGACGCAACGGGCGTTGCTGGGGAGGATGGGTAAGAAACTGGGCAATAACCGACCGAGAATATGAGACGCACGATTTACGATTAATTCACTTTGGATTGTTCTAGGTTCGAGCCCGCTGGCAAGTCGTTCAAGGGCACGTTCATACCGGCGCCGGTCTGTATGCTCGAGATACTTTAACAGCTCGGCTCTTTGGTGAATGAGCCGGCACAAGATCCTCCTGCTTGCCAAGATCCGTTTAGATTCGCGGACGCATTTCCGGACATTGCGTATGTGAAAGGTCAATAACACAGCTATAAAAAAGGGGCGCAAGAGTGCAAAAAAATAAATCAGAGGAATTGAAAGGAGAGTGCCAGTGACACGACGCGCACCTTGCACCTCAACTTCAGGCATAGCTACAGTCGTATTCCTCAGATCGACGACCTTTGCTACGCCCGCACCCAATTCCGTCACATAAAAATGGCGATGATAAACCGCCGGCAGCAGTGGCGTGCTGCCGATAGAAAGTGTAAGATTGTGGAGGAAATACCGGCATACTCAAAGACCAACGAAGGGGAGGACGCGCAAGCTCGCAAGTCCGCGTCCGCGTCCTGCGCCATCGCCGCAGCGGGTAGAGACACGTGCTGTACCGGCGCATTATGCGCGGGTTCCTCCGGACACAGGAATATCTTTGCGGCATTTGCGGATCTTCATGTTCTCGCTTCACTTGGCCCACCGTGACCAAGTCCGCCTGGGTTTTTTCTCATCTTGGGGTGCGGCAGGTATTTTCAACTTTCTCTTTGAAATTTTTTCTAGGATAGAGAAGCTTGTTTGACACTGGGGGAAGTGATACTCGCAGTAACTGCCAGTAAGTCAAGCTGTCAAACCCAAAATCGGCCCAGGTTGGCGTGCGGCACGTGACAACAAAGACTCGCCACTGACTCGCCATCATCCTTAAGCATCGCGGCGCTATTTGTTTCCACTGGATCATCGATTCTGATGGACAGACATTCAGACATTCAGACATTCAGGCCTATTCAGGAGTCTCGCCGATGGCGAAGAACTATGGCCAAACTCGGAACGAACGCACAAAGTTCCACCCCAAACTCTTTTCGGCCTAGGGTCCTGGACTGATTGTCGTTGCCATTAGCGGTTGTGGTTCATTAAGCTGCATTAAGCCCTGTTCATCGTGTGTTAGAAGTCATTGACGATGCGCTGAGTTCCGCTGCTGAGGCACAAAAGACGACATCGAATTGGCAAGAGTGGACGAGAAAGTCGAAAGGGCAATCGAAGCGTTGAGTGTTTATGAAAAGAAGTATCATCCCAAGGAGATTGTAGCCGAAAGAATGATAGAAGCAGGCTCCAGACGTTCCAACCTCAAACTAAATCGTCCTCCGAGTCACTCAAAGCTCGGATCTCCCAGTGAAAGTTTTCGGAACTAGTAGCTGTTCCGGGGACGAAAAGAAACAATTCCCCCTGAAGCAGAACCCTCACTTCTACGGAGTGCTCCCTGCGGACTATGGGAGTATATTTCGAGTCTTCCCAGTCAAGAATTTTGACCACCATAAGAATATCAGTGTTCTCACTGATCAGTGATAACCTGGGGCTGATGCATCGCTGATGGGCCGGGTGTTTCTTGAAACCCGGTATAGGACACAGTGGACACGGGCTTTTGGCAACATTTGGATTTAAAGTAACACTATTATCTTCAAAGGCTCGTGCATTCGGCGGCACACCACCGCTACCACTGCCTGCCAGTTCATTGTTGCCATTTGCCAAAGAACAACTAAAGGGGAACCGTGTACGTCCGCATTCGCTTCCTGCGCCGCCGTCGCAGCAGACACGTGCTGTGCGCGCGAGTTCCTCCACACACATGAACGCCTTCGCGACATTTGCGGGATCTTTGTGTTCTCTGACCACGTCCGCCTTGGGATTCTTCTCATCTTGGGGTGCGGCATCCTTGCGTCGTTTGGTGCACTTTCCAGCTCTCCGATCTCTCACGTTTTTCTAGGAATAGATAATGCTTGTTTGACACTGGGGAAAATGACACCCAAATTGACCCGCCAAAAGGTTGGCATGCGGCACGTGACAGACGGGCTTAGTCTGGCCACACGCTGTAAGCGCGTGTAAAGACTCGCCATCACCAGATCACACGTCAAGCCCCATTGTTCCTACTGGATTATCTATTCTGATGGATGGGATTTCAGAAGTCACGCAAATGGAGAAGAACTATATTCAGACTCGAAACGAACGCACAAAGCAGAGTCATCGTATGTCTTTTGTTGCCAACAACTGCTGTTTGACCCAACGCGTTGTAGTAGGCCAGGTGACACCAATTGACATGCTCCCCGACGATATCCTACTAGAGATATTCGAGTTCTACGTGGATGAAGCTCCGGATGATACAAAAAGAGGGATAGAGGCGTGGCAAAAACTGGTGCACGTGTGCCGACTATGGAGAAACACCGTATTTGGATCACCCCATCGCCTGAATCTGCGACTGGTTTGTACACCAGAAACACCTGTGAGGAAGGCGATGGACGTCTGGCCAGTATTGCCGCTGTGCATCCGCGGTTATCGCTACGACTCACCCGAAAGTGCGGACGACACGCTTGCTGCACTGCGGCACAGCGATCGCATCTATCGACTTGAACTTGAAGTCGGTGATCTAGATCTGGAAGACTTCTTTCGGGCGATGGAAGTGCCTTTCCCGGAACTAACATATCTGAATTTTCAGGGAACTCGAAGGATGTCCCCATTTCACCGGTCGTTCCTGATTCGTTCTTGGGTGGATCCGCACCGCGTCTGAAGACACTTATTCTGAATCATGTTTCATTTCCGGGATTTCCGAAGCTACTTCTGTCTGCCACTAACCTCGTCACTCTTCGCCTCCATCATATTCCTCGGTCCGGGTACATCTCATCCGCGGCAATGGTCACTTGCCTCCCCATGTTGACTAGCCTACGCCAACTCATGATTATATTCCCATACGCAGACCATAAAACCCGACATTTGTCTCGACAGAAACGTTCTGTCCTACCTGCTCTCACCTTTTTTGAGTTCGAAGGTGCTGGCAAATATTTAAAGCACCTCGTGGCTCACATCGATGCCCCTCGACTCAAATATCTGAAGATATCCATAAATATACGTTTCGCAACCCACTCCTCCAATTCGTTGGCCGCACACCAAGCTTGGAGGCACCCGACAATGCCCGTTTCGCCTTTACTCCCTCCGCCGTTCGGTCACACTTCTATCACATACCGGGATATTCTCTATGAAAATGTATAACGGATATCCATTCAGAATGACAGATCTGCGGGTTTTGCCCTGGCACGGTCTGTACCTCGGCTTTGCCTCTCCTTTCCACAGTGAAGAACATTGCCTTCTACGAGCCGGGAGATCCACCATCACAACTCCAGTGGGAAGACGACATCGAGGTCACGCGATGGTTGGAACTTCTACAACCATTTACTGCTGTGAAGAACCTCTACCTATCCGAGGGATGTGGACTACATATCGCACCCGCCCTGCAAGAACTCGTTGAGGGAGAATGATAGAGTGTTACCTTCCCTGGAAAATCTGTTCTATCAGGCTCCAGCCACCGGGACCTGTCCACGAAGGATTGGGCCGTTCGTTGCTGCGCGACAGCTCACTGTTTCTCACTGGGACCAGAGGTCGATAATTCCAAAAGTACTTTAACGCAATAGTTACTTCGTGCGGCCTGTTCTATGGAAACGTATCGCCCCGGACCTCACCTTATTTCCACCCGAAATCTTATCGGCCTAGGGTCCTGGGCTGGTCGTTGCGTTAGCGGTGTGGTGCATTGGTAGTCGTTGGTTCGGCTATCGCTCCGGTCACCGATCTGGCTCGAGAGGGCATACGTGGGATTGTGGATTCGTCTTGCAGTATGCGTTGGTGTCGAAGAGTTGCTGGACGCCATCGTAATGGTGGGGCTTATGCATGAGGTGGTAAAGTCGGATCCAGTAACGAGAGGCGACGGAACCACCACTGCGTTCATTTTTTCCCACTTAATGTCGTACTTGAAGCAGATTGCCGAGCTCGCAGTAGCAGCCGCAGAATCGAATTCAATAGACCGGGTAGTTATTTCAGTCGCCACCGAACAGTCTCGTTTCACGAGGTCGGCGGGTGGGACGACGACGCCGATGTACTAATGAAGGCGGTTTCAAAGACGGTGAATTTTGATGAAATGGACAGCGGGGAGTAGCGATAGCTATTGGATCATGCATGCCATTACAGTTGAACGTTGATCGCGCATCTGGTTTCACCGTTTCAGGACCCCTCTTCAACGAAGGAAGCACGGCGGTCTGCACTCAAAAGACATGGCGGGCGAAGTCGACGACGAAATATGGCGTAGAAATTGTCAAGAAAATCGATTGATCTGGGAGCTCGCTACAGTGACTTCGTAGACGGGTTCAAAATCTATCGCCCTACACAACGATATCTTAAAAAGAGTCCAATAGTCGTGATATTAAGGAATCCGTGACTGGTATCTCAGGAGAGGGTAGCAGGTGGTAAGCAGATGATGCAAACGTAGATGGGATAGAAAGTAGTACAGTAGAGCCCACCATCAGGCTGATCATCATTATAAACGCTCTCTTCAAACCTTTCTTTCCCAGTGAGAAATAGTAATTGGGTGACTAGAAATCTGTCGTGCGGCAACGAACTGCCCAATAGCTTCCGGTGTAGGTCCAGATAGGAGTGTCTCCTCCAAGAAAAGTCTCTGCAAGTTGGGTAACACTTCTGTTGTGCGTTCCCCAACGAGCTCTTGCAGGCGGCGCGGATACGTGGTGTAAATTCTAAGGATATGTAGAGGTCCTTCACGGCGGTAAATGGATTTAAAACCTCCAGCCATTGGCTGCTCTCGATGTCGTCTTGCCATTGGGCAAAATAGTCGGAAAATGACTCACCGATGTGGAGTTTTTCCACAACAGGAATGAGAGCCTGAGGGAAGGACGAGCTACAGACCTGCGCCAGAGACGAGAGTTGCCAATCTGACTGTCTGCATGAGACTCCAAAGTGAGAATTCCGTACGTTCCGCCCTCAAACGTGTTGAAAATGTGACCGAAACGCCCCAGTCGAAAAAGGTCACATGTGCTTCATACTGAGCCGTCTTGAACTTTGGTGAGTGAGTGATGAAGTGGGTGAGTCGTGGTGTGTTGAATATCAGACGATGAAAGAAGGTTATCTTCAAATTGTCGAGTACAGGGGCATCGATCCGGGACACGAGATCCTCCAAATATTCGCAGACCCCAGAGAACGACAACTCGGTGAGAATGGGGAGGAGAGTGCGTGTCGATGGAGGCAGACGTTGGCTTCTCCTGTCAGGGAAACTTTGAGGGGATTTGAATCCAATGTGGAGTGTTTCGAGCCTGGTCAACGCGGAGACGCAAGTAACCATCGCTTCTGGTGAGATGTAGCCAGAATGAGGAATATTGAAAGATGGATGTCGACAAGGTGAGTGGCAGATAAAAGTAGTTTTGGCAATCCCAGAAATGGAATGTGATCCAGTTTGAGTGATTCCAGGCGTGGTGCAGATCCACCCAAGAATGAATCCGGATCGAGCGGTGCTATTTCATTTTTGAGAAAAAGGTCCAGAATGTCAGTGCCGGGAATGGCCGCTGCATCGCTGGCAAGAGTTTTTCCTCCGGCAAACTTGGATTGAAGACCTCCAGTTTACAAATGCGGTCTTTGTGCCCGAGTGCCGCAATGATTTCATCTATTTCGTAGCCATAGACCGATAATTCGATAGGCAAGGGTGGCCAGATATCCAGCTTCTCCTTGACTGGAGTTTCGGGTCTGCACCAAAGTCGCAGATTCAGGCGACGTGGCGACCCAAAAACGACATTTCGCCATTTTCGACACACATGAACCAACGCATACCATGCCTCTTTATGTCCTTTAACATGGAAATCAAATATTTCTAGGAGGGCAACGTCGGGGAGCAGGTCGATTGTCACCCGAGCTACATCGTGCCGGTCAACAGTCGGTGCAATATGTTGTACAAAAGATGTACGTACTTCGGCATCCTTTGGTAGGTTCCATCCCAGTTCTATGGTGTGCGGTCAATGAACATTCAGAATAGACATCTTCTGTCAGAATCAATGACGCAGGGCGGCAAGGAGATGATGGCGCGGCGACGGCGGGGCATGCTGGGGAGACTAGGGACAGTGGGGTGACTCGATGCTCTTGATGCTCTTGATCGAAACTGTTCGATGGATTCTCAATTACTTGAACCGGTGAGTGAATTTCCTTTGACATACCACTGTGAGTTCATGGATGAGGATTCGCGAAGGTCGACGCGAAGGTCGATTCAGTCAATGGTGTCATCTGCAGGTCGACGAGTCTCGTGACTCGGTTTATAAGCAAAGACCAAGGCCTGGAGAGACATGTTTTTGGATCACCACGTCGCTTGAATATGCGACTGGTTTGTACGCCCAAAACGCCTTTGAGGAGCGTGTTGGACATCTGGCCGGCCTTACCGCTCTGAACAAGGCTCTGAATTCACGATGACTTGCCCCACCCAACAAAATTCCATTTCCGGAATTTCCAAAGCTACTTTCGTCTACAACCCACCTCGTCACTCTTCGCCTCCGTGAAATTCCTAGATCTGGGTACATTCCACCCGAATCAATGGCCAACTGCCTCTCCGTGTTGACCAGCCTACATGAACTTGTAATTCGATTCAAATCCCATCAATCTCTCCCTGACCGCGAAACCCGACGTTTGTCTCCACCGATCCGCTCTCTCCTCCCGGCTCTTACCATTTTCGAGTTCGGCGGTAATGGCGAATATCTAGAGGACCTTATCGCTCAATTTGATCCCCCTCAACTAAGAAACCTGAAGATAGCCTTTCCCAAACAAACCCATTTCGAAATCTCACAACCCCTCCAACTTATCAGTCGCACACCAAACTTCGTCACACCCGAAAAAGCAGTTCTCAATTTAAATTCTCGCGCCTTTGGTGTCACACTTATATCACAGAGACCTGGCACCGGCGCACTCACTGTGGAAATACTGTAAGGACGTCGCGTGTCGTGCGCACGTGTCGTGTCATTTACTTATTGTCTAGCGTTGTGCCCTGTGGACCAGGCCGCGTTTCACACGCGCCCCCGCAGGCTGGGCAGCGCGCGCTCTCTACTCTCTTGAATCGGTATAGATATCCGTTCAGCGGGGCGTGACCGACCCTCAGCTGGAAAATCAAACTTGCCATATTTTTCGGTGATCTATGGTCGCTTATCAGTGTTCGGTACTTCCTAGAGGCTTTCTTCCAAGTTATCAAGCTCGAGTTAATGCAACAACGTGAGACCTTCCGAATAAAGCCCTCCTAGCGATGTATCGATGTCGACACTGCGGTACAAGTCAAGGGACAAGTTGTGACGTTGTCCGACTGGGAAGGGCTCCGACAGACGTTGCGCGCGCATGGGGACAAACCTTGGACGTCATCAAATCATTATGCATCTGTCCAGTTCACGGAATCGAAAATTCAGTTAATCTCCCATCGAGTGTGCACGGGGATATCTGATCCTCGCGAGCGCGGTTTCCCTACGGAGAGCCCGAGCAGGGCCGACGCATAGTGTTCGGCCCGTGGCAACAGGCTTTGGCTATCAACGTATCAACGCGCGCCTCCTTTTGCGATGATCACAGTAATCGGGCTTGCTCGCCCATGCGCGCATTGAACGTTTGAACGCCCATTAGCAGGTGCAACACGCCGACTGTCGTGAACCCTAATTAACTGTTCTGTCGTGGCATGTCACATAGGGATCTCCCCGAAAAACTTTGAAATACCTTGTAGTCGCGACTGGACATGGCCTGTCTTTGCTGCAGTTCGTGGCCCTATCACGACAGGGGGAAAAGGCCAAAAAAAAAAGGCAAACGAGCGGCAACGTCCGAGGGTATACTGTAGTAAGGCAAGCTGCGCAACCGTACTGTATTATTTTCACCTTCGGTCCGGCTCTCTCCCAGAGCCGTGGCTCGCGACCAACAGAACAAAATGTAAACGTGCACGAGATCGACAACTTCTAGATTCCATTCTTATTTCCAACATTCGGCACGTTTCTGCGACTCTTCTACGAAGCTCGCGTTAGACCTCACACGATCCCACGGTTTATTCGGAAACACCAAACAGATGTCGATAATCGATCGTCGAAACATTCAACACAGGTCACTGTAATTTACAATCAACATAATTGTACAAGGAAGCTCAAAATATCTGGTCTGCAGACGAAGACGGGGTCCCTGAATATTGACCTTCAGCCTAGAGCAAATTGTCGACTGAAGGCGCATACCAATTGAAATCATTCATGTTTTCCAGCTTTAAAAAACTATAAGTTTGAATGTCCAGGCTTGTTTCTGGTCTTCGTGATCCAAATAGGTGAGCTCCGTCTGGGTAACTTTGTCAGTGAATTGACACGTGTTATAAAATGATAATTACGAAAGGCGGAATAATAAGCAGGGGCGACCTATCAAAAGCAAGTTCTTTGCCATCAACGAGGATATGGGGAACTACGACACTGAAAAATAACGAATCAATTAGTACCTGTTCAGTTCTCAAATGGCCACGTAAATCACTCACTGGTAAGAATCGGGCTCAATGGCCTTGTAGATGATCCACTCGCGAGGCGGATGGTTCGGGAAGCCACGAACACGCGTGTGACGCTCAGGTTCCCCTTCAAACGACAGAGAGTTTTCCTGGTTGATTATCGTATAAGTTCCGTTTGGTGTTCTCCGGATCTCCCACTGGACTCGGAAACAGAATGTCATAGGAAGGAATTCGTGAATAGGAGTAGGAAATTGACCCACCCGCTGTTCGGGATGCTCATCCTGACTTTTAGGCTTGAGCACAACGTCGGTTCCTGGTCGAACACTTGGAAGAGTTGCAAGCTCCTGTGCCTGTGGATCCTTGCTGATTGTATATAAGCCATTCGGGAGTGTGAGTGGAGAAGTCATTGTGTGTGGTCGGAAAGATGGGACATAATGTCGTTATCCCGCAGAGTTTATATACGGAGGAATCGGGCGTTTCGGAACGTATATACCAGAATCACGATCAAAAATTCACCTTGCTTTGGTCATTTGGTCAGGTTTTTGAGCATCGGGTAATCTTTAGAGTTTACGATGATGAACTGCGATTAATCACCTCTGGGGTTCGAAAATGGCCGCAATGTGTCCCTAGTACTAGTGCCGCTGAGAAATGTGGTCAGGCGATCATTAATCACCGACCGGGGAGTCTTCCCCCATGGGCCATGGCCAGATCGATCACTCGGAAGCCAGTAGGAACTGACGAAGGAGATGTTCTGATTACTTTTCGATTGTGGCGTTCAGGAGACGAAATGCTTTAGATTGTTCTGCTGTAAGTTACGGTCCACGTGTGCATTGTTCCTAGGTTCCTAAACCTTTCCTAACTAGTATTCAAAGTTTTTTTCCATGTCACCGCGGCACCGCTAGATCGCGGGCAGGAACGCACCATCATCAACCAAATTGTATGGGCATTGGGCACTTGGAACCAAGAGACGAACAAGATGTAGGTCCTGATGGTCTCATTCCTGCTCTGTGAAGATCGCGGGGGATAGTTCATGGATATCTAGAAGACGTTATCCACGTGAAAGACGAACGGCGTGACACCATGACAAGCTTGACAATGAGCGCTTATTGTAATGAGCGGCAACGCCCGAGGTATCTGAACGGATAGCGCTGCCGTACTGTACAGTACTCTTGACTGTACTCTTTTCGCCTTGAGTCCCCCTAGCTCGCAAGCTCGCAACGAATAGAACAAAATGTGACATGCATTGGAAGCGAGATCAACGACTTTCTATGACAAGACCTGCGACTCTTCTAGTACGAAGTTTGGATTGACTTTGGAAGCGTTAAATCTCACGGTTCCTTCAACTTCGGACACAACAAACATGTCAAACGAGTCACTAATGTACATTCGGGAAGCTCGGACTCCGGACATCTGGTCTGCGGTGTGTGCAGACGAATACGGAGACCCTGAATACTGACTTTCAGTCGAGTAAATTGATGGCTTATGGCGCAAACCAATCGAACCCATTCAGGTTTTCCAGTTTCAAAGAACTACAAGACGGAATACCCAGGCTTGACTCTGGCTTTCTGCATTGAAATAGCTGAGCCGCGTCTGCGTAACGTTGTCAGTGAATTGACATATGTGTAGAAACCGAGAATTACCCGAGGCGGAAAAATGCTATCGGGCGACTCATCAAAGGCAAGTTCTCTGCCATCTAGGGGGCCACTAGGAACTAGGACGCTAAAAATAACGAAACCATCAAATACATGTTCAAGCTAACAAGTTCCAGAAAGGCCACATAAATCACTCACTAGTAAGCATCGGGCTCGGTGGCCTTGCGGAGGATCCACTCGCGAGGCGGAGTGGGGTAGCCTCGAACGACCTTGCCATACTCAGGTGGCCCTTCAAACGACAGAGAGTTTCCTCGGTTGATTATGGTATAAGTTCCATCTAGTGTTTTCTGGACATCCCACTGGACTCATGAAAAGAACTCCGTAAGAACGAATTCGTGAATGAAAGTAGGAAATGGATCCCACTATCTGGCCGGGAGCCTCAGCCTCACTCGTATGCAAGAGCACAACGTCAGTTCCTGGTTTGACACTTTGAAGAGTCGCAACGATGTTTGGATCCTTGCCGATTGTATACGTGCCGACCGGGAGCGGTTGAGAGGTCATTGTGTGTGCGGTTGGAAATATGAAACATGATGGCGTTATCTTGCAGAGTTTATATACAAAGGAATCGGGCGTTTCGGAATTTCAGATTCACGATCAAGCTTTCAATTTCACCCTGCCACCCTTTTGCTTTGGTCATTTGGTCAGGTTTTTGAGCCAATCAAGTATAATACCTTTAAACGTCAAGATCTAAGCTCTAAGATCTGGCAGGGAGGAGCGCGCTGACCGAGCCCGAGCAGAGAAGATGCCTGGCTTGGCAAACGAGCGGCAACGTCCGACGGTATCTGTACGAACGGAGAGTACCACGGCCGTACTGTACTCTTTTCGCCTCGAGTCGAGCTCTCTCCCAGAGCCCCGCCTCGCGACTAATAGAACAAAATGTGACATGCACTGACATTGGAAGCCGAGATCAACAACCTCTACGTTTTGTTTCCGTTCTTATTTCCGACATTTGGCGCGTATCCGTCAAACTCTTGGTCAAACCTGCGACTCTTCTCTTCTACGAAGTTTGGAAGCCCGCGTTAAATAAATCCAACGATTCCTTCGGACACACCAAACAGATGTCGATAATTGACCATCGAAGATTTGAAAACAAGTCACTGATACTGATAACAGTCAATCAAACATAATCGTACACCGAAAGCTCAGAACATCTGGTCTGCAATACGGGGGCACTGAATATCGACTTTCAGCCTAGATCAAATTGATGACAGAAGGCGCAAACCAATTGAACCCATTCAGGTTTTCCAGCTTCAAAGAAGTATAAGACTGAATACCCAGGCTTGGCTCCGGTTTTCTACGTTGAGATAGCCGAGCCACGTCTGGGTAACGTTGTCAATGATTGACATGTGTGTAGAAAATGAGAATTACATGAGGCGGAGTGATCTGCGAGGGCGACAGATCAACGGTAAGTTCTCTGCCATCAAAGGGGCCACCAGGAACTACGATGCTGAAAAATAACGAAACCATTAATATTTGTTCGGGATAACAAGTTCTAGAAAGGCCACATGAATCACTCACTAGTAAGCATGGCGCTCGGTGGACTCTACGAGGCTCCACTCGCGATGCGGACGGCTTGGAATGCCTTCAATGGGCTTGCCATGCTCAGGCTGCCCTTCGAACGACAGAGAGTTTCCTCGGTTGATTATTGTATAAGTTCCCTTTGGTGTTCTCTGGACACTCCACTGGACTCGGGAAATGAACTTCGTAAGAATGAATTCGTGAATAAAGTAAGAAATGGACCCCACCCGCTGGCCGACAGCCTCAGTCTCATTTGCGGGCCTGATCACAACGTCGGTTCCTGGCTTATCACTTTGAAGAGTCGCAAGGAACTTTGGATCCTTGCCGATTGTATACAAGCCATCCGGGAGTGGTTGAGAGGTCATTGTGTGTGCAGTTGGAAATACGGTTGGAAATATGGGACATGATGGCGTTATCTTGCAGAGTTTATATACAAAGGAATTGGGCGTTTCGGAATGCGCATATTAGAATCACGGTAAGATTTTGAGCCAATTCGGGTATACGCCTTTTACTGTAAGGTTTGAAGCTTGAAGCTTGAAGGTTTATAATGATGACTGGAATTGCGATCAGTCGCCTCTGCAAGGCTCCTGGTGCCGGCGTGTACAATTATGCGGAAATCGAAGCACCGTTACAGAGTAACTATGACTCGTCACGCATCACGCGTCTGGCTAAACACATGCACATTTTGGAAATCGAAGGATTCCCGTTCACGTACCGACCATCGTTATCGTAAGTTACTGTAAGATCCACTGTCCTAATAAGATTGTGATCTAATTCAGTCGGGTATTACATATATCAACGACGGGTCCGGCGAAGGGATTCCTCTGGGGATTCCTGGGATTGAACGAGTATTCGCTCTGCGGGCCACGTCCAATTGAATCAATTCCATTATTCCACCATCTCGCATCTACACCATCTCGCATCTACTCTATTCGATTCTATACACTTTGTTTCTGCGGCCATTTGGCTCGGATTATCCTTTTCTTAAGTCCGACTCGTCCTCGTGGGCAACCGGGATAACATCTTTACCGTGACAGTTCCTGTGGAGCTGTCATGGCAAGCTGCTCTTCGATTGTGGCGTTCAACTGGCAGGAGACAACTGCTCTAGATTGTTCTGCCAGGACGGTCCACGTGTATTGTTTTTTGTACCATTCTGGTTTTGCTGATCCAGCTTCAGTCAAAAGTCCCTTTTCACACACTGGTCTGGTGTTCCTAAGTTCCTGACCTTTCCGGGTTTCCCTAACTAACATTCAGAGTATTGCATCTCACGACTAATAGATCGCGCTCAAGAACGTCAACGCACCATCATCAACTGAACTACTAGTATATGGTTACTTTGAACCAAGAAACGAATGAGATGTAGGTCCTGGAAAGTGTATGGTCTTATGCCTGCTCCGCGGAGATCGTGGGGAAATTTCATGAATTAGGACTGAAATGTATCAACGCAAATCGATACAAGTCATGGGGTTTGTTGATATGATTACCCTCTATAATCGGTAATCTTACATCATGTTTGATTTCCTTCTACATTGCTTGCGTTTCATTGGTTTCTACTTGCTACTTGTATACAATGCCTGGATCATGGTCTCCAGTTTCGCCTCCATAAGACCGAACTCTTTTGGGACTTCCATTCTAGGGGGTCTGGCTAGTCCGCTCTCTTCGTTTGCGCTGTCTTCTTGGTGCCTGTCATCGGACTTGCCAGGTGCGTCCGAGTCAATGGCGGGTGTCACCCCAACATCACTTCCAGAAAGCCACGTGTTTTCGCGAAGGCCCTGCATCTCCGCTACGTCCTGTCCTCCGGTCATCTCAGCCCTATCCCTTGCTCGTACGTTCCCGGCTTTCAGGCGTTGCGAAGGAGCCGGTTGCCTTTCATAGTAGGGACAGGTCTCGCTCAGGGGTTGGTTAGTGATCGTGCCTGGATTTATACGGTCATCTCAGCCCTATCTATCCCTTGCACGTCGTACGTTCCTGGCCTGGAGGCCTTCAAGCTTCAGGCCTCAGGCATTGCGAAGGAGCCGGTTGCCTTCCATGGTAGGGACAGGTCTCGCTCAAGGGTTGGCTGCTATAGTAGTGGCCGTGCCTAGATTTATACAATCAGAACGAATGTTACGAGGGTCAAAGAACGTTGGTGGTGCCCACTGACCTGCTGATCACGAAGGGGTTTTGAATAGTACTGAGTGCCGAGCGCTTTGAATGCCAGTCGGTATGCTCAACCGGACATTCCAAGTTTTTTTGCCACCCAAGCACTTCATTCTCCCCAAATGTGTATATCCTCTTCGCCGTCCTACATTGGGATGATTCTGACCTTCAAATGATGCCGCGCGTGACGCAGTAACCACAGACTGCCATCATCGTTGAATTAGGCCGAGTCCGTTATCAGATTTAGTCAGTATCCCAGCACACACCGGCAGTACTCTTGATATACCACTGTGTTCATGGATGAGGATTCAGCGAGCGTTGGGTGCGAAGGGCAAGGCGAAGGGATCTTGGAAGGGATTGCTCCGTCGCTGTTATGACGCACAAGCCCTAAGTACACAGACTTCTCAACATTACCCATCCCTTGAGCTCGTGATCGCATAATCCATGAAAGCTTTTGACTAGCCATGCGTCCCACTGAAAGTAAGTTAGTTCGACCCGGAAAATGACAATTGTCGATTCAGACTCTGGAGCCAACGATCACGAGGCTCCCGGACCGGGAGTCCGAGCCAAAGATTTCATCCTATCCCTATCCTCCACCATCCCGTCACCATTATCATTACCGGTTTATCGACTCTGATGGACTGGCGTTCCAAATTCTCACAGATAGTAAAGAACCGTGGTCAAACTCGGAAGGCAGAAATGAAACAGAGTCATCGAGTCGTACGTCCTTTGTTGCGCAGTAAGCACTGCTGTTTGGCTCGATGCAATGTAGGCCAGGTGGCGCCAATCGCCATGTCCCCGATGATGCCCTACTAGCAATATTCGATTTGTATGCGAAAGCCCCAGATGACTTATCCTTGGCCTCAAAAGGAAGATAGAAGCGTGGCAAACACTGGTCACGTTTGCCGACGATGGAGAAACCTTGTGTTTGAGTCACCACGTCGCCTGAATTTGCGACTGGTTTGTACCTACAGAACACATGTGAAGAACACGTTGGATGTCTGGCCGGCCTTGCCGCTCTGCATTTACGGTTTAACAATTGCCCCGAAAAAACGTGGACGACATCGTTGCTGCACTCGGGCACAGTGATCGCATACGCCAAGTTGTCATCCGACATCTCGGACGTCGGGGATTGATGGAAGTCTGGGCGGCAATGGGAGTGCCATTCCCAGAGCTAACGGATCTGCGTCTCAGAGCACTTGGCGAGTGGACACCGACCGTTCCAAATTTGTTCTTGGGTGGATCTGCACCACTTCTACGAAATCTCGAATTGGAATTCTTCCCATTTCCGGGATTGCCAGAGCTACTTTTGTCTGCCACCAACCTCGTCACTCTTCGCCTCCTTTATATCCCCAAATCTGGGTACTTTTCACCCAAGGCAATGGCCACTTGTCTCTCCGTGTTGACCGGCCTACGTGAACTCGTAATTGTATTCAAATACAATTACCCTCACGCGAAAATCCGACATTTGTCTCCACTGAATCGCTTTGTCCTCCCGGCTCTCACCGATTTCGAGTTTAGCGGAGTTGCCCAATATTTAGAGGACCTCGTGGTTCACATCGATTCCCCTCGACTAAACAACCTGAAGATAACCTTTTCCCATCAAAACCATTTCGAAACTCCACAGCTTTTCCAATTCATGAATCGCACACCACGCTTGGAGGCGCCCGATAAAGCAATTCTCACCTTTCAGAGTCCGTGTTTCGGATCATAATGTCATCACAGAGATCCGACAAAGTCACTGTGGATATCCGTAACGCACGGTCATTCAGTACCAGAAACTCCGATCAGCAGGTTTTGGCCCTGGCAGACGTTTGTACCTCGGCTTTCCTCTCCTTTCTACGGTGGAGAACCTCCGCTTCAACGACCATGTGCTTGCGCCAGCAGAATGGGAAGACAACATCGAGAGCGCACCGTGGTTGGAACTCTTACGTCCTTTTACTGCTGTGAAGAGCCTCTACCTGTCCGAGAGATGTGAACCACGTGTCGCGCTCGCCCTGCAAGAGCTCGTTGAGGGCAGAATGATGGAAGTGTTACCGAACCTGGAGAATTGTTCTTGTGGGACCTCAGGCCATCGGGGCCCTTCCACGAAGGCATTGTGCAGTTCGTTGCCGCGCGACAGCTCACCCACCCTATACTAGTTTTCCGTTGGGAAGGACGCTTCGAGCCAGGTCCCTACAGCCTATGGTGAGAGGTTGACGATGGAAGTACTCTTCGCGTTTGTAAAAGTCACACCACCTCATTTTTTCTTTCCGCTTGTTTTTTAACCCCATCGACATTAGTTGTGGTATATTTGTGCTAATCATTATTCAGTTGATAATATGGTGTCGTCGTTTCGAATGCAGGTAACTTGGTCATTCAGAAGGTCACCTGACCACGTGCCCAAGTATCTCCGTGTCTACCGCGAAGAGATTGCTCGCCAGCGCCGCAGTTTTATACGACGCACAAACCCTATTACACAGACATTTCCCCTTTGATTAATGGCTTGATTCGTGATCATGGGAACGAAGTAATGGCAAAACAAACTGCGGCGTAGGAGATAACGGGGTCTCAGATCTTGGCGCTCAGCGTTCCCACAGGTACGTGCTCCACCTCAGGTCTTTGCATTTGGCTTCAGCGCGCTCCAAGCTATCAGTCGTGAGAAACACCACACGCTATCCGAATTTTATCTTGATTGTTGCCTAATTGCTCGAGATCCCAGGAAAGCTTTTGACCGCCCATGCACAGGATCTCGCAATAGATCGGCTGTACTCCCTGGATCGTGATGGTCTGTCTAGGATCCTCGCGTAGGAAGGCTCTGGCTGAAATCGGGCTCAGGGTAACTAGGGTCGTCTTCTTCAGGTTGTTGGGCAACTGAGTGCGGATATTATGGCTGTGCAGCGCTTTTGCAGGAGTAGACATGAAAGCACCGCGGGACTATATTGTAAATATCAGTGACTTGTGACGAGGGTTCAGGGGATGTGATTCAGTCGCAGCATGGGTTCTCTCAATTATTTGCGAATCTAATGACTGGCGACTTTGACCGTATTGATGATCCCTAATGGAACACGCACTATTACGGAGGGTATCATTCCCGCCCGGTTGTGCAAAGCAACTCGGGACTAACCGACTGAAAAATATGAGATACAGGCCATACGACATTTTAGAAGCTTGGATCCTTTGGTGAACGAACCGGCGCCAGCTCCGAGTCCCGTTTAAATTCGCGGCGGTGGTTCCAGGCATTGTGTATTGGAAGGTTCAGTAGCGCGGCTAGCAAACGGGTGCCAGAGCGCGACATCAGACGAATTGAAAAGAGAGTTGGACAACACAATCACGCACCTTGCACCTCATTCCTCCCCATATCATTCTGTTTCCCAGCCTCCGAGAAATCCTCGACAACCTTCCTCCAATTCTCAACCACAATATCTCTATCTGCACCGTCTGCATGTGCGTGAGCATCGCCAGTGAAAGGTCCGGCAGAACGTAGGTGATGAGGTCGCCGATCTTGACCCTGCAGCAAACGATCATTTAAGGTCATCACGCTTACGAGTCCGGCCGTCCATGTGCGTCCAAAGGCCAGCCAACGTCCTGCTCCAGGAGTAAAATCCCACATTCCGCGAAAAGCGACTCGGGCTGGCAGGAAGGATGTGACACTAAAGACACTCGAATGCAGTCGCCGACAAAGCGGCCCACGACTCGTTCGCGTTGGATTTGATCGCGCAACTCTCGCCAGGACGGTTGTTTGTTGCAACTGTGTCAGGGCTTCAAAGAAAAATCGATTTATCCATGGTCTGTGTCGAGCGGAGTTCTGCTGCTCGCTACACGTGACTCTGCGAACGCTCAACCGACATCCATTGACCGCCGACATAACGGTATCATACAAATGAGTCTGATCATGACGATGTAAAGAGAACCACGACTGCTATCTCAGGAGTCAAACCATGAGTGTGAAGAAAAATGGCGGGTGGTAAGTAGATCCAACCGTAAATGTGATAGAAGTTAGAAAGCACGGATCAATCATTCAAACTTGAACGCGGCCATCCCAACGAAAAACGGAAAGGGGGTGACCGGCAAGCTCCCGTGCGGCAACAAACTTCCAAATGCTTTCCAGGACAGATTCAGATGGGAGTGGCTCCCCCAAGAAAAGAGTGTCCAGGGCGGGTAACACTTCTATCACTCTTTCTCCGACAAGCTCTTGCAGGGCGGGCGCAATACGAGGAATGAGTGTCGAGATATGTAAAAGTCCTTCACAACGGTAAATGGACGTAAAACTCTAGCCATTGGCTGTTCTCGATGTCGTCTTGCCAATCCGATCCATATCCAGGATGTAGAGGTGTTCCAGTGCGGGGAAGAGAGCCTGAGGGAAGAACGAGCTACAGAGCTGCGCCATAGACGAAAGCTGCCAATCTGACGGTCCGCATAAGATGCGATATTGGTTTCCTCGACAAATGTCCGCGAAGTGGTAACCCAACAACCCCCGGAAAATAAACACGTAGTTTATCGTGTGCCTTGAACTTTGGGTGCGTCCGATGAATTGGGTGAGTTGTGGAATATCGAATATCAGCTGATGGAAGAAGTCATATCCAACTTCTTGAGTAGAGGGGCATCGATTCGGCCCACGAAGTCCTCCAAATATTCGCTGACCCCGGTAAACTCCAATGTGGCAAGAGCGGGGAGGAAATGCGTGTCAGCGGAGGTGGACGTCGGGTTATTCGGTCAGGCCTACTTCGAGGGGATTCAATCCAATGCCAAGTCTTTCGAGCCTGGTCAACGCGGAGAGGCAAGTGACCATCGCTTCTGGTGAAATGTAGCCAGAATGAGGAATGCCCAAAGTTCAAGCTGAACGAGATGAGTGGCAGACAAAAGTAGCCTTGGAATCCCGGAAATGAAATAATCCAGGTGAGTTCTTGCAGAGCTGGCGCTGATCCCCCAAGAACGAAGCGGGAGCAACTGCCCTGTTCCACGTCCATTCGAGGTACATGTGTCAGCGCCGGGAATGGTTGCTGCATTGCCGCCAAGACTTTTTCGATTGCAAATTGAATCAGACCAGATATCAATTGAAATATACGATCGTTGTGCTTGAGCGCCGCAATAAGGTTATCCACGCCCCACTTCCCATTCACGATGGCCCCTATGGCAATAGGCAAATGTGGCCAGACGTCCAACCTCTCCCTCACTGGCGTGCTGGCTTGCACCAAAGTCGCAAATCCAGGCGACGTGGCGACCCAAAAACAACGTCTCGCCATTTTCGACACACGTGCACCAGCGTATGCCACGCAGTCATCCATGGACTTGATCCACATAGAAATCAAATATTTCTAGGAGGGCAACGTCGGGGAGCATGTCCATTGTCGCCTGGGCTACATGGTACCAGTCAAAGTCGGTACAGGGTATTGTGCAAAAAGATGTACGTACATCGGCCTCCTTTGCATATTCATTCCCATTCCGACGATATCCATGGTTTTCGCCACTGAACGTTCGAACCGCGAGATGGCAATCTATCAGAATCGATGACCCAGGGCGGCAAGGAAATGATGGCGGAGCGATGGCGGTGTATGCTGGGTAGACTGGATGTTCGGGACGCTCTTGATCAACGCTATTCAAAGGGTTCTTAGTACTTCAGTATTCTGGTGAGTGAATTTCCCTTGACGTACATGTACTTCATTGAAGAGATTTGAAGGGATTACCCTCGCCGCCGCCGTTTTATATGAGCACAAACCCTATTACACAGCCATACACAGCCCCTCACATGACATTACAGCATCATAGCTTTGGCATCGCATTGTTGTTGTCATTGCTCGCGCGCGATGGTGGTTGTCGAGGACCAACATGGAGGCCGCGCCGCAGCCGCCTGTTTTCTTTTCCAAATCCGAAGGCTCACCTCGCTTCGCACGATTCGATGGACGCAGCCACGCGCCTGTCTTTTCCCTTTTCCTTATGTGGACTCTAACTTCGCGCAGGACTGCGAATGTGTGGAGGCTTATAGCGATGATGATGTGAGCGTATGATGCGGAAAGGGGTTCAAAAATAAGTTTTTTTTGTGTTAGAGAAGGACTTCTGATGTACGTTGCCCACAGAGCAGCCACACTGGCCGCGGCACAGTCCGGAACCGTGGGAACTGCTAGCAGACGAACATTTTCAAGGCCGAGTTCGAAATCGTGTTTCAACCAAGAGATTCATGCCACGCTGCTCGATGTCAGATCGCCACCACCGTCGTTGACAGTGCCAGTGACTCTCTCGAGTCTCTGTGATCTCGAGAAGGACCCCAGGCTAGGAAGTGTCGTGTCGACGGCTTCGAGGACATGGCATGTCGACAATTCCATGGAACATCTCCACACACCCTTGCGTTCTTTTTCTTGTACCACTATATTTTGCAATGATATTCTGTTCTTTCTTTAAATCGAAGTACGTTCCATTTGAGCATCTAGGTTTTATGCTATAGCTATGGGGGCAGAAAGTGACTGGCCGCGGGCCAAGAAGTGAGTGCGTAATATATCCTGCTATTTCATCTAAAGGTTCTATGTACTATACAACCAAGCATGGACCATGCAAACCAAGCTACTGATATTAACTAACAGTCCCCGATCCTTTCAATTCTGCTCCTGCAAAACGCGCTGCACAACGATCATCTCTTCCGCACTCAATGCCCAACAAGCGCCCCAAATCATCCCCATCGCGCGCAGCGCTCTCACGAATAAACAACGTGCATGAGCCTACAAACAGTCCAACCAATCAGGATCACATTTCATTGTGAACATGGGAACAACAACTCACGGAGGTCAATTGTGAACAGGTCTTTGCAGGTCCTCATCGTCGTGTTGGCAAGGACATCATCCTCGTCGAATGGCAGGCCACCACCAACGCCCATCGCATCTGCCAAGAACGTATACCTGTGGTCCTTCACCTTCGTCGGACCAGTCCGAGTCGCCATCATCAGATGCAGTGTCTAGAGGAGCGGTCGGTGTTGCAATACTTGCAACCTGCCATTCGTCTCAGTTCATGTCGAAGCAGCTTGAGCGCCTTGGCGGGGAACGGCACTCTCGTGAACTGAAGTGGTTCTGCATCATGCGCCATCAACGTAGCATCCCCGAGTCTTCCAGTAGCCTACCACCAACTCTTGTTTTTGAACGTGTCATGATGGCTGTCAAATCACGAGTCAGATAACCCATTCGATGCGTCCATGAGAGAGAAACGAAGACCTATTATCTTCGTTGTAGGTTTGATGATAATGTCACCCTTGACAACACTTTTCGCAAGGAGGACCGCCGGCGCAACAAAGTACACAGCGCGAGGGCATTGATCCCGGTCGGCCAGACGCCTGGAAGGTCGCGGCGTTCTCGCACCCGTACTGTATTAAGTAGCACATCCAGACTACTTGTCGACGCATGTCGACTCGGAGCTAGGCACGGCATCACAAGCGGTTATAGACCAGGAAATCGAATAGGATGTTCAAACATGCAGGAATATCACCATCTGCATCGTCTGCATGTGTGCGAGTATCACCTGTAAAAGGTCCGGCAGATCGTAGGTAATGAGGTCCCAGATCTCGCCTTGACCCTGCAGCGAACGATCATTAACAGTCATCAGTCGTACGAGACCCGTCCGACCGTCCATGTGCGCCCAAAGGCCGGGGAACGTCCTGCTCCAGGAGTAAAATATCACTCTGGGCCATTCCGCGAAAGGCGACTCGGGCTGGCAGTGAAGTATGGACATCTATGAGACGTTGCGAGACAAATGACACCAAATACACTCGAATGCAGTTGCCGACAAATCGAAGCGGCCCATGACTCCTTTGCGTTGGATTATAGTTGGTCGCGCGCCTCTCATGTTCCTGGACCGTTCCTCAACAAACGAAGAGCACCGGTGTGCACTCCACAGACACGGCGGACGATGCCGACGATGGAATCTTGAGTTGAAACAGTCTGTGTGGCTTCAACGAAAATCGATCAATCCTGCTAAGTTCATAGCAAGAGGAAGACGTCTCGAAAATAAAGGCGAAAATTTTGCGAGGCTGCCTTGCTACAGGTGACTTCGCAAGCAGTCCAACATCCATTGTTCGAGTCACAACGGTATCATACAAATGAGTCTGATCAGTGTGATGTTACTGTAAGAGAATACTAACTCAAGCCAAACAAGGGGTGTGAAGGAAAATAGTGGGTGGTAAGTAGATGACGCCAAACGTAAATGTGATGGAAAGCAGAAGCACCAATCAATCATCAATGCGGCCATCCCAGCGAGAAACAACAATGGGGTGACCGGCAAGCTCCCGTGCGGCAACAAACTTCCAAATGCTTTCCAGGACAGATTCAGATGGGAGTGGCTCCCCCAAGAAAAGAGTGTCCAGGGCGGGTAACACTTCTATCACTCTTTCTCTGACAAGCTCTTGCAAGGCCGGCGCAATACGAGGAATGAATGTCGAGGATATGTAAAAGTCCTTTACAACGGTAAATGGATGTAAAAGTTCTAGCCATTGGCTGTTCTCGATGTCGTCTTGCCAATCCACTAATCTATCCTCCAGGATGTAGAGGTGTTCCAGTGCGGGGAAGAGAGCCTGAGGGAAGAACGAGCTACAGAGCTGCGCCATAGACGAAAGCTGCCAATCTGACGGTCCGCATAAGATGCGATAATGTGTTCCTCGACAAATGTCCGCGGAAGTGTAACCGAAACAACCCCCTTGTAAAAAAAACACGTAGTTTATCGTGTGCCTTGAACTTGGGGTGCGTCCAATGAATTGGGTGAGTTGTGGAATATCGAATATCAGCTGATGGAAGAAGCTCATCTCCAACTTCTTGAGTAGAGGGCATCGATTCGGGCCACGAAGTCCTCCAAATATTCGCTGACCCCGGTAAACTCCAATGTGGCAAGAGCGGGGAGGAGAATGCGTGTCAGCGGAGGTGGACGTCGGGTTATTCGGTCAGGCCTACTTCGAGGGGATTCGAATCCAATGCTAAGTGTTTCGAGCCTGGTCAACGCGGAGAGGCAAGTGACCATCGCTTCTGGTGAGATGTAGCCAGAATGAGGAATGTGCCAAAGTTCAAGATGAATGAGATGAGTGGCAGACAAAAGTAGCCTTGGTAATCCCGGAAATAAAATACGTCTCAGGGTGAGTTCTTGCAGACCTGGCGCAGATCCGCCCAAAAACGAAGCGGGAATAACTGCCCTGTTCCACCTTGGAGCGTAAGATGTGTCAGCGCCGGGAATGGTTGCTGCATTGCCGCCAAGGCTTTTTCGATTTGCAAACTTGAAACAGACCAGATATGAATATGACATATACGATCGTTGTGCTTGAGCGCCGCAATAAAGTTATCCACGCCCCACTTCCCATCACCATGGCCCTCTACGGCAATAGGCAAATGTGGCCAGACGTCCAACCTCTCCCTCACTGGTGTGTTGGCATTGCACCAAAGTCGCAAATCCAGGCGACGTGGCGACCCAAAAACAACGTCTCGCCATTTTCGACACACGTGCACCAGCGTATGCCACGCAGTCATCCATGGATCTTGATCCACATAGAAATGAAATATTTCTAGGAGGGCAACGTCGGGGAGCATGTCCATTGTCGCCTGGGCTACATGGTACCAGTCAAAAGTCGGTACAGGGTATTGTGCAAAAAGATGTACGTACATCGGCCTCCTTTGACATATTCCTTCCCATTCCGACGATATCCATGATTTTCGGCCACTGAACGTTCTGAACCGCCGAGATGGAATCTATCAGAATCGATACCCAGGGCGGCAAGGAAATGATGGCGGAGCGATGGCGGTGTATGTGGGTAGACTGGATGTTCGGGACGCTCTTGATCAACGCTATTCAAAGGGTTCTTAGTACTTCAGTATTCTGGTGAGTGAATTTCCCTTGACGTACATGTACTTCATTGAAGAGGATTTGAAGGGATTACCCTCGCCGCCGCCGTTTTATATGACGCACAAACCCTATTACACAGCCATACACAGCCCCTCACATGACATTACAGCATCATAGCTTTGGCATCGGCATTGTTGTTGTCATTGCTCGCGCGCGATGGTGGTTGTCGAGGACCAACATGGAGGCTGCGCCGCAGCCGCCTGTTTTCTTTTCAGAACCCGAAGCCCACCTTGCTTCGCACGATTCGATGGACGCAGCCACGCGCCTGTCTTTTCCCTTTTCCTTATGGACTCTAACTTACGCGCAGGACTGCGAATATGTGGAGGCTTGTAGCGATGATGATGTGAGCGTATGCGGAAAGGGGTTCAAAATAAGTTTTTTTTGTTAGAGAAGGACTTCTGATTACGTCGTGCCGGCCACAGAGCAGCCACACAGGCAGCGGCACAGTCCGGAACCGTGGGAACTGCAGCAGACGAACATTTTTAAGGCCAGGTTCGAAATCGGGTTTAACCAAGAGATTCATGCCACGCTGCTCGATGTCAGATCGCCACCACCGTCGTTGACAGTGCCAGTGACTCTTCGAGTCTCTGTGATCTCGAGAAGGACTCCAGGCTAGGAAGTGTCGTGTCGACGGCTCCCGAGGACATGGCATGTCGACAATTCCATGGAACATCTCCACACACCCTTGCGTTCTTTTTCATGTACCACTATATTTTGCAAAGATATCCTGTTCTTTCTTTAAATCCAAGTATGTTCCATTTGAGCATCTGGGTTTTACGCTATTGCTATGGGGGCAGAAAGTGACTGGCCACGGGCCAAGGAGTGAGTGCGTAATATATCCTGCTATTTCATCTAAAGGTTCTATGTACTATACAACCAAGCATGGACCATGCAAACCAAGCTACTGATATTAACTAACAGTCCCCGATCCTTTCAATTCTGCTCCTGCAAAACGCGCTGCACAACGATCATCTCTTCCGCACTCAACTGCCCAACAAGCGCCCCAAATACTCCCCATCGCGCGCAGCACTCTCACGAATAAACAACGTGACATGAGCCTACAAAACAGTTCCAACCAATCAGGCCCCATTCCATTGTGAACATGGGAGCAACAACTCACGCGGAGGTCAATCTGTGACACAGGGTCTTTTGCAGGTCCTCATCGTCGTTATTGCAAGGACATCATCCTCGTCGAATGGCAGGCCCCACCAACGCCCATCACATCGCCAAGAACGCAACCTGTCGTCCTTACCTTCTCTTCATCTGACCAGTCCGAGTTGCCATCATCAGACGCAGTGTCCAGAGGAGCGGTCGGTGCTGCCATGCTTGCAACCTCTCCATTCGTCTGCAGTTCATGTAGAAGCAGCTTGAGCGCCTTGACAGGGAACGTCACTCTTGTGAACTGGGGTGGTTCTGCGTTTGTGTGATATCAACGTAGCACATCCTCGAGTCTCCCAGTAGATACTCACCAGCTCTTGTTTTCGAACGTGTCATGATGGCTGCCAAATCACAATTCAACTAACCCATTCTATGCATCCGTGGGAGAGAAACGAAGACCTACTATTCTTCGTTGTAGGTGTGATGATAATGTCACCCTTGACAACAACGTTTTGCAAAGACGGCCGCCCCGCGCGCAACAAAGTACACAGCGCGAGGGCACTGATCCGGGTCGGCCAGAAGCCCTGGAAGGTCGCGGCGTTCTCGCACCAGGTATTAAGCAGCACATCCAGACCCACTCGGCCCTCCTCGCCGACGCGTGCCGACTCGAGCAAATCAAGCACGGGATCACAATGATTATAAACCAAGAAAGCGAACGGGATGATCAAGCTCTGCAGAACGTCGCCGTCTGCGCCGTCTGCATGCGCACGAGCATCGCTGCAAGAGGTCCGGCAGCACGGGGAACACGCTCTCGCCCGCGCGTCGGAAAAGGTGGATGATGAGGTCGCCGATCACGAGTCCCCCAGACTCGTCGCGGCTCTGCAGCAAGCGAGCAATGACGGTAAACACGTGTACGAGACCCGTTTGGCCATCCGTGTGCGTCCATGAAAGGAGTTGGCCAACGTCCTTCCGCACGACGAGCGTTAGGAGTAATGTCCCGTTCTAGCCACATCCACGTTAGCCGGCCTGGGACTGGCGAGTAGGTGGGAAATGAGTACTGTACCTGTAAGACGTCACGGTCCTCAGCGACTCCAAGACACTCAAATATGGTCGGCGCAATCGCAGCGAAAAAGCCCTCGCCTAGACCAGTTTCCGGCGCGCCTCGCGCAAGGCTTCCAAGGAGATCCAGAGCTGACGCGGCGGCCCACGACTCGTTCGCGTTGTAATTTCCGATCGAAGCCGTGAGCCTCGGCAGCGCCTGTTGACAGTTGCCTCGTACACACCCGGTACCTTTGAGCTGACAATCGAAAGCAGATATCGTTGAGCAGAGATAAGAAGATCGGATCTTCCATAGAATCAGCGCAATCGATAGAGGAAAAGATGTCGAAACAGACCCTTCATATTCTTCGGCCAGACATCCAATAAGGCACTTGTAAGAGCCACAGCCAAGTCCATCGTAAACCATGAGCCCCTTCCGACTCCAGACAATACCGATATCGTCTCGAGGACAAGAGATAGTGTGTCCTCTGTGGTTTCTACCAAGAACGGTCCGAGGTCCCTAATTATACGCGGTACAATGGCCAATTCGGCATCCGAGATGTACTCCGCAAAACTAGATCGAACATGGTCAACACAGAAATCCTTGAAAGAGGACAAAACAACACAAACTGCTGGATAGACTTGACCGCAGAGACTTTGAAGGGAATCTCGGTCTCGTTCGACTCGATCACCTGTACGGCAGCCTCGAAATACTGCCCACGAACATCCGCGGGAAGCAATTCCGCAAATCGGCTAGCCAGAAACAGACAGCGACCTTGCAAAAACGGATAGGCTAACGTCCTGATTATCAGATCCACTATTCTGCGGACTCTCACGTGCGCAACTGCGTCACGCACCTGAAAGGGTCAGGAGGGGCGGGATGACATGTGCAAGGAGGTAATCGATATCAATCGGCCTCGGGCGACCGGCGTCGTGTTCGTCATTTGAGATGTCCAGAATGACTTCGGCTTGAGAACCCAGAACGGCAAAGGCACCTTCAAGGGACGCCACCTAATGGCAACAAGAAGTGATGTTAATTGGCCACTCTGGGAGTTTGTGAGCCACTTGCCAGTCATCAACCCCAGCTTCTCGCGCCTGACCGGCTTCGGTAACGATACGTTGGACAGAAGTGTGTATTGCGGATGCCGTCTGAACAGCGGAATTGGCCAGAAGAGACTGGAAACAGAACAAGTCAGGCATGGATGGCCAGCCTCCTCAACTAAGACACACCGAGAGCAAATCGAAAACAGCGACCCGCACGCTGTACACCTGAGTATCGTCTTCCTCTTGAGATATAAACATATTCGCGTCGCTGCCCATTCTTCCTCCTAGGATGTACATGTGGTCAAATAACCACCACGGAGGAGCGCGGGCCAAACAACATACATTTTCTTTCGTCATCTGAGTCCATTGCACCAAAGCATTGACCAACTTCCCCAATGTTCCCTCATCGAAAGACACGCGAGACTTGCTCTGGCGGGTAGCGTCTGACACAAAATCGACGAGCGCCGTATAAGCTTGTACAACTCGATCGGCTCGCCTTCAGACGAGTTTGGCACTCGCACGCTGTCCGTAAGATAGTACCGCACGAATGTTGGGTAGAGTGCGTGGAGGTGATGCAGAGCAGCAGAGACGTAGCCTGGCAAATACGGAGCCACCACGCGTGGAAATGATGTGTGAATCGTGAGGAGAGTCTGTATTTCTCTGTCAGGTTAGGAAACGGTTCGGAGGGAAGCGAAAACATAACGCGGGGCGCACCCTGAAAATCTGTATGCGGATTTCTAGACCGTCCCAATGTTCGCCAGAAATGTCCTGCTCGGGTCGAGATCCAAAAGACTTTGAAGGCGTCCAACCAAGTAGGCAATACGTTCCCGCCGCCTCTTTGGCGGCCTCTGGATGCTGATCCTTGACCATATAGAGCGACTCGACACACTGGCGGAAGACGGATATGGTGCGCGAGCGCGTCAGGGGAGAATGTTGCTAGAAGAGGCATGTGTATGCATCGTGATGATCCGTGAAGGTAAATTTGGAGGCAAGGGCTTACCTCACTGGCACTGAGATCGAAATTAGGACGGGCAACAGTTCACGCATGACAGGCAGGAGCTGGTCCTCCGTCAAGTCCGTCCTGACGAACTCCGTGAAGACCTGCATGGCACCATGAATGGAGCCGGGGGAGCCGGACAACAAGAGCTGGATAAGGTGGTTGAGCAGGTCCGGATACTCGTCCGGCCAATCGCTGTTGGCAATCGTCGACAACGTATGTGCCTAAGAGGGGGAAAGAAGAAATTCTGACTAGTCGAGTCGTGCATCATGGCAATAAAGCCACCGAGCAGATTCGACGCACGCATAGGGATCTGATCTTGCGATCAGAGTCAGACAACCCTTGAAAGACAGCCTGCCGGATCTGGTCTTTCGTCTACAGTACATGCATGCATGCATGCATCCCCCCGTTCAGTGATCGTGATCCAACGAGAACGGGAGCAGCTGACCTCCGGGGGTGGCGCATCTCCTCTAAACTGTTGGAAAAACGGAGACCAGTGTTCCTTCACGTACTTCCGAAGTATGATGATTGCCGAGTGCTGGCCGCAGAACATAAACCGTCATCAAGAATCGTCCTGTGCAGACGCACGACAAAATGAAACACTCATCTGTCGTAGAGACGACTCGGCATCCTGAGAGAGCGCGAGTTGTGCAAGTGAGAGCGCCGACTCTTCGGTGTCCCATGAGTGAGGACAAAGGGAGGCAGACAGCAACCTTACGTGGGCTTTTTAGAAGTTCTGAGAGATTGAGCTCTGCCGCGATTCGCACGCTCGAGTCGGGTTGAGGGTAGATGCGAGGACGTGAGCGATAGTATCAGGAGTAGCCATGATGGAAGATGAAAAGACGCGACGCGTCGCGCGAAACACGGTGCACGTGTACAGTACATAGCCTACGTCGGGCTCTCCTTCCCCAGGTCCCATTCCCTTACCGACCCCTCTTCTTATACTCAATATCCATAAGCCCATCGCCACCCTCCGACCACCCAGCCAACGTCCCCGCAACGCCAAGCTCCGCAACCTTGCTCTTCCCCTTCTTCTTCTCCTTCCCGCCGCTCTTCTCCACCAGCCCAAGCCGCTCAAGCCGCTTTCGCTCGGCCTTGTCGCCCTCTTCTGCTTGATCAGCTCCAGCATCGCGTCCCAGCCTTCAAACTCGGCATTGTTGAGGAGCCCCGTGGAGGGGATGCTGGGCGCAGCCAGCGGTGCGACGTCCAGGCGGGGTCATAGGACGCCTCGAAGTACTTGTCCATTTTGGAGGGTAGGTCGGGTCTGACGATGCCAGGGAGAAGTCGGCAGGTGGTGGGAGGGTGGTGGTGGACCTGGTGGTGGACGCGGCCCAGGAGAAGGAGAGGTGGTGGTTTGGGAGATACATCGCGTGAAGTGTCCAATACAGGAGTGCGCGAATGGGGGCGCGCAGACTCTTCCGTAGATGCCTTTCCCTTCCCTTTGAGTTTCCGTCGTAGCTCAGATTCGCGTCGAGCGAGGTCCTCTGTGACCGGAGGCTGACTGGAGGCTCTCGAACCAGAGGGTCGATTCCCGCACTCAACCCCTCGACAACGTTTCGGAGCGAGATGCCTTATCAGGGGTGCGCGAGGCGAGCGTGATCTGTGTCTGTGTCGATGTCGGCGCGAACTGTCGTGGCGATGTGAGCGTCGCTTATCCCGCGTACGATGATCCGGGTGCCTTCATCGTCAGGGGAATGTGAGCGGTGCCGCTTGGAGTCGTGCCACGAGAGCTCGGCTTGTTCATCATTCCATCGGGGCTCTCCTCGATCGAAGTGCGTCGCAGCGCCGACGACTCTTCTCCCTCTCCTCATCATCCGAAGGGGACCGAGAGCGGTGCCTGCGACGCCTGGACGAACCCTCCTCGTCACGTCTCGACCGCCGCGCAGAGCGGGAGCCATGGGAGCGTTCGTGCTCCACGCCGTCCTCATCGTCATCCCTGCGCCGCCTCTTCGGCCGTCGATCTTCTCCCTCATCTGACTCGTGCCGCTCCCAACTCCGCTCCCTGCGCCTGCGCTCGCGATCCCACGAGTCATCCCGGCCACGCACCGATCGCCGCGCGCGTTCCGCAGCTACCGCCTCCTGCGCGCGTGCCCTGCGGTCCGCACGCACTTGAGCCTCACGTTCCATGCGAATTTCAGCGGCCGAAAGGGCCTGCGAGCGAAGGATGCTCTTGTTATGGTCATCCGTATTGCGAATAATGGACGAGAGAAACCGCTTGTTCGGCTTTGGCACGTTGCTCTCTGGTCTGTATTGTTTCACATACGGGGTCAATACGAGTAGCAGAAAGAGTGGAGAGTGGACGGACTGGGGAAGGTAGGCACTGATGCCCTGCTTGCCGTATTGTTCTGCTTTCTTCTTGGCCTCCTTAAGGATGAGCTCCGCTACGTGGCGGTCGAGGTCTTCATCTGAGACTTTGCTAGAGACAGATGTGCCCATCTGTGCGCGCACAAGGCCAGATACCACGGAAGAGAGAGAGGTGTCTGCCATCGTGTGCAATTGAAACGATGCCTTGCTCTCGGCAAGCGCATTCCGCCGTGTTTGTGCCACCCCGGCTCCGGTCGGCCCGCCCGATGACCCATCGCCGGACATCTCCGCGGGCCAAGTAAGCGTGGCCACAACCTCATCGAGCCTCATTGACCTCATCTGCTATTAAACCGCTCATAGGTGACTATACATTGCCTGAGAAGGAAAGGAAAAGGATATCTCAATATGGCTATGGCCAAGTTGGCATAATGCAGACATATCGATGCTATCTCCACCTATTTTGACATGACACCATCATACACACTAGTAGCCTTTGTCACTTGATGTACACGTGTGCTGGAATTCAGATGTGGCGGTGGTCCTGCAGATGAACTACTAGTGCCACACGGTATAACCCATGGAATACCATCCCCGGGCGACGGACGTGCCTCTTGGATATGGAGTGGGCAGTCCGAGTCCCATGGAGCGGGCACGGAGGTGTTGGGGTGCATTCACTCCAGTGACAGCATGCACATCCACCGAGTGACGTCGAAGTGTACTTGTATGGTAGCCCTCTGCTTCTCTTCTGCCTTGCTTCAAGAGCCTTCCATCACACAGCATTACCCCTGCGGAGATCCAAACCCGTCGGCAAGATCCTCCTTCCCCTTCCCCTCACGACGCCACTGATGCGCCCCCTCACGCCGAAATCCCCCTAAAAACAGATAGCTGAAGGGACGAAGGGAATCTATAGCGATCGGGTACGATAGCACCTTTTTCCAAGGGGATGCCATTTTCGTTATCTCCCCCCACCGGAATTCGGAACTCGGCGAGGGGCGGTTCGCCATGCTATGATACACGCCGAGGCAGCCGGCACATTGTGTCGTGGAATATCAGGATTGGAGGGGGCAAAGAGGGTTACCGGAAGCTGGCCCTTTTGAGTTTGGGGAGCCAACGTGCGAGAGCGATCAGGATTAAGGTCGCCACTCTGACAGCAGTTGCGTTCTCGTCTCGTCTCTGCCAATCGCTCTACCGGGCCGTGACAATAAACGTGCTCTGCTCTGATACTGACATAACATCACACCTCCGCTGGTAGCATTATCCGCGCCCTTTCCGGAACCTGTCACTCGCCGTCCCTACAAGAATGGCCTGACGCACGGTCGTCCCCAGTGCTTGCTTATCTACCCTCCGGCCCCCCCAATTCCCCACCCACCTTCCATCTCCTTTCCGAGTCCCCCACACACATCACATCACCAAACCAACTGTCCGACTGTGCCCGTATCCTTGTCGGATCTACCGCTGGCGGTCTGACCCACTTATATATACATATATAATACCCTCCTCTCGTCCTCCCCTCCGCAGCCCCACCCCCGTAGCCATCGCACTCGCACCATGCCCAAGATCGCCCCCAAGCTCGCTTCCAAGCCGACCGTGACCGCCACCGCCACATCCTCATCCACCCCTCCTCTCCCACCACCACCACCACCACCACCTCAACAAGCACCAATGCCAACCAGCGAGCCCACCTGGCTCACAGGCCCAGCGCTCAAAGCAGCCAACGAACACACCTACGCAACCCAACGAGCAAAGAAAGCCGCAGACCGCGCCAAAGGCAAGCTGCCCCCGCGCAAAGCACCCAGCAGCGCCGGCTCCGTCTCCTTGTCCTCCTCCTCCGCCCCGTCTCGCACGGCGTCGTCGGCGGCAATAACGAGCTTCTGGGCGGAAGTGTGGGACGCCCGCAAGATGATGTCGGCAGAGGATCTCGACTGGCCCGAGCTCCCCACACCAGCACCTCTCTCCAAATGGTCCCCCGCTGCAGCCGCAGCTGCCGAATACGCAGCACCACTTCGCCCAACGCAGGACCGCGAGGTGCCCCTCTCGGCGCTCGTGCGCCCCGTCAAGGCCCGCGGTGCCAAAGCCAAAGCCAAAGGTACGTGTGCGCGTTCCCCTGCCCCGCTTAAATGAAATAACGGGCGGAAACCAGAGGGCGAGTTTGAGTTTTTGCCACCAGTGAAGAATGTCATCGTGCTGGATGACAACGAGAGTAACGTACCGGATGAGCCGTGGGAGTACATCTCCAGTGTGGGCGGCGACGACGAAGCGCGCAAGATCTTCTCTTACGCTGAGATCGTGTCCAAGTCTGCTTAGAAGCAGCAGCAACATACCCCCCGGACGTTGTAGCATGAAGAGATAACGATATTGTGCGGGACTCTTAGTTTCCATGTTTCACCTTGATTGGCCCACGAGGGTCGTATCGTATACCGTGACCGTGTTTCGAGAATTGCTCATTCATGATCTTTTTTGACTCGACGAGTGTTCTTAATCTGTAAATTTCTTATCTATCGTGTGCCAATAGATTTGTACTGTACTTCTGTCTTGGACACGTCAGATTCTGCTCCATTGCAATCAAGGTTTACAGTACACGCCATTTTGTCCCGATTGAAACAAATGATGCAATATGGGAGCATTATGATATTTGATGGTCCGTAGATAAGACATGCATGATATAACTCGAAACAATCAGGTAAAGCCAGTTCGGATAGACGGTGTAAATATGGGAAGAGGGTGTGCCTGTACAAGCCAGTTAGCTTTCTTTGACCGACAAAGCACCGATGAGACGATGATAGGGCACCACTCACCTCCGTATTGAAAACATATTCTACAAAAAAAAGGACCGATTAAGCATGGTCCGCACGCCAACAACAAATTTCTTGTTTCACTCACTCGATAACGGTATCGTATCTCCGTCCGAAAAAAGCAAGAACAAATACTTCAACGTTTCGCTCTGCAAATGGCGTGTCATGTCATCATCCCCATCCCCATCCCAGGCAAATCGAAAACTCACAAGGAAAAAAGTCTCCATCTTGTCCTCGTGCTGCACCGGCACGTCATCAACGTTGACGATCGTCGCGTATCCACCGCCCGGGATCCGACAATGCTTTTCGATTGCCTGGAATATATCCCAGCCGTGATCGCGGTAGCGCTTATCGCCCGTGAGACGGAACGCGATAAACAGTGATTCGACGGTTTCCGGTCTTTTTAGTCGCCCGATAAGCACGAAAAAAAAGTGGGAAGAGGGAAAGAGACGTACCGGAGCATGTATCGAGCATCATAGGGTGGATGTTCTCCGACGCTGTCAAAGTAGATAAGCAAATGCCTTTGAGGATAGTGACTCTGTCCCGCACCGTGCGCCCTTGATATACCAGTCACCGGGAACACCTTGAACAACTTCCAGATTATCACTGGGGATCCTGAAATGTGCAATTTCCGGCGCGAGTCCACTGCGCAAATATTATAGGCATCAATTTAATAGCGAACTCCTAGTGTCGGACATACGTTTTCGTGTCGTGCGTAGCCATACACGTGCGAAGAAGTTCGATGCCAGTCGTCCAATCACGTCGGCCGACATCCGAGAGCTCTTCTACGCGCGGCGGCACGTTCACATCATCCACAAGTGAGCCAGCGCGCGTCGCGCTAAGAAGAAGGTTCCCGGCGAAGAAACAAACGAGGAAGTCTTGCTTCGGCGTTAGCCGCCAGAACTATATAATATTACAGAATGTGAATCATGGGCCAACTATTGAGCAAGGTGACCAAGAACCTGAACCTACATTTCACCTCGAGGGTTGCGTTCCGGAATGAGTTCTGCCGTGTAAGTGAGTCCCGTTTGGAGACTCTTTTGTATGAGGTGATCATGGATCGCCTGGACTGCGTCTTCATACATCTGTAGACAACAGTTAGGCGAGATGAAGAGGTTGTGACGTCTTCAGTACTTGCCTCACGATAAACATCCTCTGTCCGATCCTTACATTCATAGAAATGAGTTCAAATCCGATATGAGTATGTGAAACGCACTGTCTGAATGAACTGCTTCCTGAGGGAAGCTGTCAGCAGAGGTCGCATGTGATAAACAAAAATTATGAACATACAGTAGGTATTCGTAATAGGAATCACCACGAGAACCAAGCCGAATGGCGGAAGTCACAAATCGTCCCTCCTTAGGGCTTCAAAGTCCGGTTAGCTCAGTCGATCTGCAGAAGGCTGCCTCACGTACTCCACGAAGATGCTTGCAAGGCCCGGAGCCTGGCGTGCCGACTTGAGAACAGCCATCACCTGTAAATGCATCTTATTCGCACAACTGAATCCTGCCCAAGTACGGATCTGAACCTACTCGCTCGGCCTTCCTCCAGTAAATATCCTCGTCCGTGAGCTCGGACAGGTACCGAAACTCAAGCTGCAGCGTCGACGCCTCAGCCGTGCTCACAAGTTCTCTTTGGTCCTTGTCCCAGACCCCCTCCCGCCGTTGGAGATTGACCATAGTATGAGGGAGTCCAGAAGGGGTATCGAATATCGGAAGCATGCGGTCCGCGAGTTCGCGCGCGCGCTTCAGGAAGAGCGAGTCGCCCCCAGAGTGGTGGTAGGCAGAAAGAAGGCCTCCGAGCACGCGGATTGTAGTCTGCAAACGATCGAAATATGTGTAAGATTGCAATGCGCCGTAAAGGACGCCGCGCAAGGTAGGTTTCGCAGAAGAACCCGCACCTCGAAAGTGTTAAAGGGGGCATCGCGCTCAAAAGACAGGTCGCGCTCAATCCAATCGCGCGCACGCAGGTATTCAGCATCGAGACCCATAAGAAGCATCGAGTCTATCGCGTCGACGACCGTATAGCCAATTCCGCCAGCCTCCGTGAGGTTGGAGCCTTTGTGACTGATTGGGTGGTATTCGTCATCGCCCATGGCGTCTCTCTCTGTCTTCATTTAAGAGCCACGTTCATACACAGGCGTTAAAATGGGCGCACCATACGCTTGCCACGCGTGCTACTGACGCATGTCACACACAGCATTAGACGAAGGACTGCGTGGGGGACGTACTCGGAAAGCCTCAACAACAGCGTCACGCTTCGGCATGTCAGCCTCGAGGCCAATGTAGGTGCTTGTGCTCCACCCCGGTAAATATCTAGGTGTCTTGTTCTCCTGACCTAGCCAACTAAGTGCTGCTCGTCTTGCGGGACCCGAATACTGTGACGACAGCCACAGAATCGGTTTTCAACGGCACTTCAAAAAAAAACGGTATGCGCACCTGGTACAAAGCATAAAAGGCGGCAAATACGAATATTAATGAAAAGAATTTGGAGATTCCGGAAGAGTATTGTCGTCTGTCTGTCTGCTGGAGTATGTTAGAGGTGTTAATCCACCAGAGAGGAAACGGGAAGTGCGCACATGTTTCCCATCGTCTACTATATCATTATGATCCAGGGTTTGAGAACCAGCTTTCCGTTGGCGAGCCGTGGATTCTTGCATTTGAGTGAGCGAACGCAAAAGGGAAAACTGTCAAAACCCAGGACTGTTCCAAGTCGAATCGGACCGTCGCCCGGGCAACCAGCCGTCGAAACGCCCAAGGAAACGCCCAAAAATCCACAAATTCAACACATGGGTGCTCATACAGTAACAGGGGTACGCACGTGAGTATCCAATATACGGTGAACTAAGCGGGATTCCAGCCGATATCATGTCGACATAGACCCCGTCAGGTTTAAACTTGCCGAGCCCACGGCGCTGTTGCCTCAAATGTGTGCGTAGCAATATAGAAGGGCGTGCCTGCCAGTGCATCGCCCTATATGACGAGGCAGGTATGGTGACTTGTACATAGGTACATTGCTTCAGGAAAGCTCAACTATGAGCAGCCTCTCTCGCGCATCGCCAGGCAGAGGTTTATCCTGTACGATCTCCCCCGTCGCCGTCGCCGTCATCCGCCGCTTTTCATCTCTTCTTCCTCGCCCTCCTTCTCAAGCTTCGTCGCCCAACGCTCCACATCAGCCTGCAAGCCGCGCAACAAAAAGGACGCGGACGCGGACGCCGATGCACCTGCGCGGCATAGAATACGATCTTCGCCGCGGTGCGTGGAGAGCGTGGCTTGAACAGCGCATGTAGATCCGACAGCGCTCGTAGTGCGGCACACACTCTCCTCGTCTTCTGCAACGAGCGGTGGGCAGAGTAACGTGGCTGCATCGTGCAGCAGAAGCGCAAGAGCCGCCGGGGTGGTGCTCCCTGCGCGGTCATCGTCAATGCCGTAAGAACGGAGAGTCCTGTGGTTTGGGAGATTGGCGTACCTCGTCAAAACGTGAAAATATGTCTGTGGTTGCTGACTCGATGCCAGGGAAGCGCGTCTTGTCGTCTCGTGCGATAATAAAGGGTATGAGACGAGACGAGGGTGTATGCCTCAGGGGAGGAGGAGAGCGGGTAGGCGGAAAGATGTCGCGAAGCAAATGCATATGCAACACTCCCCGCGTAATAAAATAAGAACAAAGTCACAGAAAAAAAGTGCGTTAACTGGGGACCCACAGTATGGCAACCAGTTATATGCGAGTGGAAGGCTGGCGTATGTGGAGGTGATGTCGAGGCTGTCAACAATGCCTCGGTATGGCCATGACATCCGGTGTCGTGCATGCGCAGTGTGGGAGCACCACTAGCCTGAGGTGTACTCGGTAAAGTCATCCACCACGGCGCAGGTATGTCCTCCGCAAGATCGGGACTAGTGAGAAGGGTCTTGGCCAGCTCGAGTCCGGATCTTGTACCGCACGGGTGAAACGGGCGCGCTCCTCAGTAGTCAAGACAGCCCATATTTTGTCCGCGGAAGCACTCCCTACAAAGTATCGTTCGGTGTTCTCGAGCCCGGATAGCGTCGTACCAGGGACAACAACAATACTCACCGAGATCGATGCCCGCCAGCCGCCGCTCCAGGTCATCACCGCCATTACCATCACCTCCAGCGCCTTCATCGTCACTGTACTCGGGTTCGCAACGGTCGTCATCGAGGTTATCCTCCTCGAAGCGTTTCAGGAGATCCATCATCGCCTTGCGCTCCGCGGCCGACGACGACGGTTCCGCATGGATGTCGGACGCCAGCTGGTCTCGGTAAAATGGCTCCGAGCATTGCGAGTGTGCCTAGAGTCAACGCATTGTTAAGTACATGAGCCTAAATGTTGGCTGGCGTTTTCATGCCTCGGCGCGGAAACAGGAGAGCGAGCAGTAGAGTAGGTTGCATCGGGGACAAGTATATCGAGAAAACTGTCGGCGACATCTACTCGTGGGAACCTGTCAATGAGAATCTGGTTACTGGGTTATGTCCAACTACGTACATCACGCAGAATGGAGCCTTGTTGTCCGGGGCATCGGACGAAGTCACCTGGGCAGGAGTCAAGATTGACGGGGGCATTACGCAGGAGTGGTACTCCTTCCTAATCGGGAAGCGTTTAACCCAGTCGGGTCGAGACTCGTGCTCGAAGCTCACTCGAGAGTTCTTCCTGAGGTCGGTGGTATGGCCTAATACGATAGTGACATTCGAGAGGGAAATATAAAGAGAAACGAAAGAGAAAAAGGGAAATGCGAGCGGGAAAGGCCCGAAAGGGCGAGAATCGGGACATGCCAGTGGCCCTCCTCTGTATTCTTTGAAAACTATGTAACTTACGTGAGAAAGTACAGTTTTCTTGCGTGGAGTACCGTTGGCGTTGGCGCCTCTGAACTCAGCACGACAGGCGGTCAATTTTTTTATTTTAGAAGGGAGGCGAGCGGGTAAGTACAGGTACAAGTATGTGAATGTGTGACTATCGACCGTTTCCACGTCTATAGACGAGCGGCTGCGAGCGAGGCAGAGTTGGTTTGTTCTGTGGACGTTGAAGGGGAGCGGTGTTGTAAGTGAGACTGAGAAGGCGGATTTGAAACGTCGCATACCTGGCATGATAGAGTTTTCTTTTGTGAGAGCGCGGAGTGCTTCAGAGCGAATATGTGAAGAAGCTGTGAAGCGTGAATGTTTAGGTAGATCACACCGTTTGTTGTTTTTGCTTGAGAGGCTGTGGAACAGCGTTGGCTCGGTCGAGGCGGGAACGACAGACGGCATATGCGGGATAGCTTATTAGTGAGCGAGAGTAAAGCGGAAAGACCAGGAGCGTACCGCGGCTCAGTGGCTTCACTCGCGCGAAGGGCTGCGTGAGCTCATGAGTGAGTCAAAATGGAGTTGACCGTACCGGTTGTTTTTATATAATTGATGGGCCAGAGAACGGCGGACGCTCGGTCGAGGCGAGAAGGACGAACAGAGAACGCGGGAGAGCTTTTTAGTGAGCGAGATTGAGAACGATGGACGGAAGGCGTACTGCACAGTAGTGCTGCAGGCAAGGCTTTTGTGGGAGTCAGAGAACGGCGAAAGATGGGCATAGACGGTTTCAGGCTTCAAGCTGGACGGGGAGGTTGGGACTTTAGGCAGTGGCTTTGCGTTTGCCTTTAGCGCGTGTCGACAGACCGGTACCTGGCCCGACGTCCGGGTCTTCGTCGGGCTGTGAGAGAGTCGACGTGTGAGACGTCTGCGCGAGTTCGTCGAGATCGGTGGCTAGACTGGGGAGCAGTCAGGTCGGACGAGAGCAGGGGATATATTCGCATGCCGTAGGTCAATGGGAGTGTTATACAATGAGATACACTTCAATTGGAGGGGGGAAAGTGGATGGCGCACCAAACGATGAATTCCAAAAGCGATCGTACTGCGAAGGGTGGCAGCCATCTTTCTCTTATACTATACCGCCCATCCACTCACCCAAGCAATACCACCATGCCACGATCTACTTCACGGCGACAGTGCGTCATTTTGACAGGTCCTCGGCTCCTCGCTAATTGTCTTGACTCTTGAAGCCTGGAAACTAGAGAGTGCGTCATGAAACTCAAGGGCATTTTCTAGATGAAAAGACTCACAAGTCACGAATCCCTAACTTTCAGCCAAATACTAGAGGAGCCAATGGCCAGCACTTGCGCCAGCAGGTTCGTCACTTCATCTTCCTCCAATGTTACTTATCCAGGTTGACTTTCTGTAAAGTGTAAACGCCGTTAGGATAACAGACTCTGCGTCTACGTGAGTGACTTACCATGATAGTAACTCCTGTTCATTCAAGGGCAATAGCCTCGCGAGGGCAGGGCATCAGAGGTGGAAAGAGGTGGAGACGATCAATAACTGCTGACTTATCCAATTCGAAGCGGAATGGCCACGATTTTCGAGCTGGACAAATCAAATCAAATACCCGCACGCCATCTTCTTGGACAAACAAGTATGTCTGTTGTTCCCACTTTGGTTTTATTACTGTAATCTTTTCATCACATAACTTTAGTCTTGACTTTAGTTCATCATTCGATATCCTCCCTCAATGGAGAAGTGGTGAGTCTTATTTTGCCATTCATTTTCCAATTTCCTTTGTTCAAACATTCCAGTTTACCCACTATAATGTAGAACCCAGGAATTGCTTTGATTTCAAGTGGTGGGCTGAGTCACTGGCATGTGACCAAATACAATTCAAAGACCCATACAGCCTCAAGTACTGGCACTATGCGCTATACACTTACTGGTTGTCACATTTTGCAACAACCCATGATGAATCAGGTAATGAAGCTGAGATGCATGCAGGACCTGACTTTTTATATAGGTTAGCTTTCCAGCTGCAGTCACCCTGGCAACACATTGTCAAGTGAGTAGCTCACTTTACAGTCTTTGTTCAAATTTGTTGACTGTCTTTGACAATTTGACCCTTTGAAGAGCTGAATGGGAAATTTTTCTCCTGGCTGTCCCACATGTCACAAGAGCCGACATCCTTATAATGATGAGGCTGCCCAGGAGCTGGGGCATACATTTGTCAGAATTGAGTAACTTGTACATCTTCACCTCTGAGCTGGCAAAGATGTACAAGTTATTCAATTCTGACAATGTGCACCCCAGTGGAAGTCGGTATGTCCGACAACACTAAAGCGGATGACTTAAGAGGGACGAGCGGAATTCGGAACGAGCTATCGATTTAAGCACTAAGTCGGCAATGCTACGCGTAGAGAGTATAGAGGTAGATAAAGTAAAAGAGGTGAAAGGAGAGATAAAGCTTCCTCTGCGCGTCCACGGTCCCTTATATGTCATTGGGCCCGTTGACATGTGATAAACGCAGGGAACGTGATCCCCAAGGCGGGAGATCGCGAGAAGGTATCCGTGGTAAGTACTTACACCCCTCCCCGCCCTCAAAAATGGGACGAAGAGGGGGGGACAAAACAAAGCGTCGGGTTAGCATCAAAACCCCGGGCGGGGAAAGCTTTACACCGGCATCGAAAGTATCGTACGTGGTACAGTAACTTCGCGACGCCGCGTAATGCGCTACTTCTTGTTGCGCGGTTTCGGTGTCGTTTGCGTGCGAGCCAAATATCAAGGGCTTCGCAATCTTCGACCTCGCTTGCCGGGAGCCATTTGTCTCCCTCGGGGCCTTCGCCTTGCCATCGGACGCGATATTGAGTTTGTTTCGCGCGTCTTCGTTCGTCGACGATCTTCTCGATGAAGAATTCTTGTTCTCCATCGCGAATGATCGGGGCGGGGGGTTCATTGCTCGTTGAGGGAAAAGTTCGTCGTCGTTCTCGTTGAATGGGAGGACTTCAGACGTGTGGAAACGGGGAAAGCGTGTGGTGAGTCGGGGAGGTGAAGCGTAACTGTGGAATGTTTTTCATTAGTTGCGGTGATCAAGTACGGGCCGTCGAAGCGCGGCATAAACTTAGCCACGCGGAGGTTGTTTGGGATTTATACTCGGCACGGCGGTTCGCTGTTGAGAGGACAGCACGTCCGCCAACCTGAATGGGAAGGAGTTGGATCGGTGTTTGTTTTGGAAATGGGATTGTGAAATCTTTGCGGTGAGTAAGTTGTCACGAGCGTCGAGCTCGATGGGAAGCATAGTTTGGATTTGTGCTGTTGCTGCGGTGACTGCGGGGTTCGCATCCGGGTCGGGATTGATAAGGGGGGGTAGTATTCGTGGTGATTGCCAAAGCGGAGTTGAAAAGGAGAGTAGCCTGTAGAAATGTTAATGGTGTTCATGATATCGAATCGAACTTTCGGAAGGGCCCGAGCCCAGCCACGCTGGTCGCGTTCGACGGCATACCGGACGCACTGGATGACGGTTTTGTTTGAGCGTTCACTGGCGCCGTCGGTTTCGGGATGATAGCTAGAAGACATCTTGAGTTCCACTCCAGTAAGTTTGTGTAAGGCTTTCCAGAAATGTGACACAAAGAGCTTGTCGCGGTCGGAGACGATTTCTAAAGGTAAACCGTTTTCACAATACCATTCGCGGAAAAGATATCGGCGAGTCCTTGTGCCGTGAGCGAGCAAGTGGTGGGGATGATACGGATGTCCGACCCCAGGCGATCTGTAAGGGTTAATATGCAATCATACCCGTCGTCAACCGGGAGCGGGCCAATGAAATCGATGGCGACAGAGTCACATCGACTATCCGGTACTGGTAGGGGGTGTAGTGGTCCTAAAGGTTTTGTTGTCCGCGACTTGTTCCGTTGGCAATCTGCACATGAAGGGATGTATGCGCGTTCTAGGTCGCGGCGCATCCGCGGCCAGTAGAAGGAGTCCCGGAGGGCGTGAAGAGACTTTGGAGTGCCGAAGTGCCTAGCTTGTCATGCGCGAGACGAAAGAGAAGTTCCCGAATGTGTTTGACGTTGGGGACGAAAAGTCGGTTGTCGATGAACCAAAACCCGTTTTCCTGTTTAATATTGTGCATCCCTAGGGCGGCCCCAGCGAGCTTCGTAGTGAAAGGATCCGCTTTGTAGCCATTGCGGATTTCCTCTAGAAGTTTGTCCTCGAGGTGGAAGCGAGAGTGAATGCGTGTTTGAAGCGTGGCGCCGACTAGCGACGCGATAGCCGGTAGGCCGGTGTCGGGAAGGCGCGAAAGCGCGTCTGCCGCGTTATTCTTATCGCCAGGGATGTAGTGGATGGTGACGTCGTATTGAGAGAGAAATTCAACCAACGGGCCTGTCGCCGTGAAAGGTCCGTTGGGTGTTGAGGTGTTCCAGGGTTTGTGGTCCGTCCAGACCTCGAATTTATGTCCGAGTAGGTCAGTCCGCCACTTGGCGAGGGCACGAATAATGGCTAGTTGTTCTTTTCATGAACAGGGTAGTTAAGTTCGGCACCTTTGAAGGTCCGGGAGTCGTACGCAACAGGTCTTGCAAGCTCATACGAGGGTCCAAGGAAAGGACAGCTCCAGATCCTCGGTCGCTGGCATCTGTGGTAACAAAAATCTTATATTCAGGCATAAGCGTAGGATCAATGCTGGTGAGGCATTCGGATGAGGTTACTAGTCGTTTGATTTCCTCGAACGCGTTTTGGTGTCGAGTTGTCCACGGAGGAAAGTCGCGATCACATTCCTTTTGGTGAGCTCATCAAGGATACCTGTATGCTTAGCAAGGTTCGGAAGGAAAATATTTAGATATCGTACTAGTCCCAGAAAGCTCCGGACTTGTTTGGAGGATGTGGGGACCGGCCAATTGGATACACGGTCAGCTTTTCCTTCGTCGGCCTCGATACCAGCTGCGGAGATTCGATGACCAAGGAATCGGATTTCCGTGCAGAAGAGTTTGTCTTCTTGGGGTTGCAGTACAGTTTGTTCTCTTTGAGGGCGTGTAGGATGGCGGTGACGTTCTGGACATGGGCGTCGATTGTCTTTGACCAGATGACGATGTCATCAAGGTATACGTGGCAGAATCGGCCTATGAAGGGGCGGAGCGCGGCTGTTACTCGTCGCTGGTGAATGCAGGGGCATTTTTGATTCCCATCGGCATTACGACCCATTCGTAAAGACCCCAAGGGGTGTTTACTGCAGTGAGTTTTACGTCGTCAGGGTGCATGCGTGTTTGAAAAAAACTATTTGTCATGTCGATAGAGCAAAGAACACGCCGTTGCCGCAATCAGTGAGGATTTCTGATATCCGGGGAAGGGGAAAAGAGTCTGTGATAGTATTTGTATTGAGTTGTCGGAAATCGTTGACCCAACGTGGTAAGACCGTAGGGTCAGCCTTGGGTATGATGAAGCACCAGAGCCAGCAGGTGCATCGGAAGGGCGGATCCTGCCGCCTCGAGGTGTTGTTGGAGAAGCGTGTGCCACGCTTCCTTCCATTTCGCGGGCAGGGGTAGTTACGTGTCTTGATTGATGAATCGGGGTCTTTAAGTTTGATCCGGCTACGGGTTGCATTGGGAGTTCATCCGCGTGTGGGAGCGGTTCGAACACACTCTTGAACTGTTCTCTAAGTGTTGTCTCATGTTCGAGAAGGAGATGGTCGGGTGCTGGGAGCCGAGCGCGTTCATGGAGTGCCGCAATGATGTCCGAGTCGACAACTTTGGGTGCCTGGTGCGGTTCTCATTGGAAAGGATGTTTTCACTTGTTGTTTTGTGACACAAGACATTCGCGATTCGCATAATTACAGGTGATTTTATTTGCGACCAAGAAAGGAAGTCCGAGAATGAGCGGAACAGACAGATCGTCCGCCAGGACGGCATGAAGTGGTTGGGAAGTAAAGGTATCGCAAAGGGATGCTGGGGACAGTCTACGTAACGAGAGAGTGGTTGGGTAGGAGTGTTACAAGCCATGGCTACGTTGACTAATTCGGGGGTCTTAAGTGACTGGACAGGTAAGCGTAGTTTGTGCGCAAGTGCTGATTTATGAGTACCATGTGTGCGCCGCTGTCGATCAGCGCTTTCACGGGGAAGGAACCTGCAGGCCCCGTTAGCGAGCATTTCCAGGTAAGGTGTTTACACTTTAAGGGTGGGGGCACGCTTACGGAGGGTAGGCTGTCATCGTGTGTGTCCGAGAAGGAGATTTCCTCATCATCATCGAAGTCAGGGAAGACCGCGGCAACCAGGTTTGGGCTGTCTGCAGGGGTGGGGGTTGTTGCATCTGAGACGACTCCAACGGTTGTGGTTCGACGGGTGTTCTTCTGGGCTTTGGCTCGCAGGGCGTCTTGGGCGGTTAGAGGTTTGTACCCCTTGCCAGAGACTGTGGTGGTGCACGTGCCCTGCCTATGTCCAGCGTAGAAGTACGGCATTTAAAGCAACCGTCATGTTCCTGAAGTAAACGTCTTTCCTCCTCGGTGAGTCTAGGAGGGTATGGGGAGCTAGACGAGTTAGCCGGTGCAGCAGGGGTTTGATCCGAACCAGTGAAGGATCGGGACGGTACGAACGGCCGTTTGTGGGAGCGCATGAAGTTTTCCAGGTGATCGTTCAATCTTTCTTATCCTGTTGACGTTCGCGGTCGATTTCCGTAACGGCTTCAATCCAACTAGACAGATCTTTGTGCGGGCCTGTTTTGGCAGCCTTTGAGCGCAGTTCGGGTCAATGTTGAGGGTGAGCTGAGCGCGGAGCTCGTCGTCGTCACAGTACGATGTGGTGCCTCGAAGGGCGACATTCAATTTCTGTACTTTACGACCCAGTTTCGAACTTCTCTTGTCAGGTTCCAAACGATGGCTGAGCATTTTTGTTTTGGTCGCCTCCTCCCAATTCGAAGGTAGCCACCGTTTTCGTACCGCCTTCATGAAGTCCGGGAATGTGAGCGCAGAAAGTTCAGACCGTTTTCCGGCGATCCAGTCACGGATAAGGGGGTTTGCGAAACATCCGAGGAGACGGAGAACTTTCTGGTCTCTTTGATGCCACCTTTTGCGTTCAGAAAGAAACATTCGGCACACTGCTCGAATTCTTGGATGGTTCCTGGTGTGACGAGTCCATCGGACATTTGGGGAGGTCGGGTGACATTGGAATGTGTGACTACAGCATTAGAAGGCATGATCGTGGGGGGGGCTTTATGGGTGCGAGTCTAGGTCGTCCGAGGAATCGTCCGATGAGGAATCTACGTCGGGAGGGGGAACAGACCGAGGTGGCACGGGAGGGAGTGGTTTGGATGTGATTGAGGAATGGTGGCGGGGATGGATGGAGAGCGGTGCGGGAACGCGGGCTGGAGAGTTACTAGAGACAGACTCCGAGTCTGAAGGGATGGGATCGGATTCTGGTGGTCCGGGGTCGGTGTCCGACGTGGCACGGTCCGAATCTGGGTGGGGTTCGTGGTCTGGTACAGGGCCGGTGACGGGTTCAGGGGAGCGGTTTTGTAGCCGCCTGGAGTGACGGGTAGCCATGAGGTGAGGAGCGGGTGGGGAAGGTTTGGACTTACAGGCGGAAGGTCTTTGTCGGGGATGTCACGAGGGTATGGGGTATAGGGTTTAAATCGAAGGGACGAAAGCGAATTCAAAAAAGTGGAAGTCGGTATGTCCGACAACACTAAAGCGGATGACTTAAGAGGGACAGCGGAATTCGGAACGAGCTATCGATTTAAGCACTAAGTCGGCAATGCTACGCGTAGAGAGTATAGAGGTAGATAAAGTAAAAGAGGTGAAAGAGAGATAAAGCTTCCTCTGCGCGTCCACGGTCCCTTATATGTCATTGGGCCCGTTGACATGTGATAAACGCAGGGAACGTGATCCCCAAGGCGGGAGATCGCGAGAAGGTATCCGTGGTAAGTACTTACACCCAGCTCCTGGGCAGCCTCAGACAACAGGAATATATTCAGTGCAACAGTTGTTCACAAGACCTTGATGATGTATTGCTTGTGATGGAATGGTGAAAGGGTGGTGCATATAGCATCCTATCCATTTTTGTCTAGGTTCTAATTCTAAACGATGACTTGGAGAAGCTTGTAAATCCAATCTTCCCTAGCTTCACCCTGGACTCATTCCTGGATTTCCTGCAATGCTACATCTTTCTCTGCAAAGTTACAGATGATGTGGGCAATGAGGTCAACAAAGTCTTTGAAGAATGGGGTTCCAAACGAGGTAGATCAAAATATGAGCAGAAAAGTTGGAATGCAAGCTCAAACAGTCCATGGCAAAATGAAACCCGGCCTTCTAAGCCTCAATTGACAGCCCACCATTCATCACAGGGTGGCACTAATAACAGCACTCAAGACACAATGGAGGAACCCCTAGAGATAGGCAATTGGGAGGAGAATGAGGTGTGGCTGAATGAGGGTCAAGTTGGTCCAGGTCAACTAGTCTATGAAGGCAATCGACTGGTCTGGAAAACTTGCAAGCCCTTGATGTGCTGCATCAGCAAAATGTAAATTTACTTGAAATTGACTTGAAATCACTTGATTGGCTCCAAGTGAGTCAAGTCACGATCAAGTCAGCCAAGTTGCAATCAAGACAAGGACTTGCCTTGATTTTGACTTGAAAGTGACTTGAACTTGACTGGAAAGTTGAATTTTAAAAATGATATTTGAAAATCAACTTTTCAAGTCAAGTTCAAGTCACTTTCAAGTCAAAATCAAGCAAGTCCTTGTCTTGATTGCAACTTGGCTGACTTGATTGTGACTTGACTCACTTGAGCCAATCAAGTGATTTCAAGTCAATTTCAAGTAAAATTTACATTTTGCTGATGAGCTCAGAGTTGACTTCAAACCATGTCTTCTTAAGGATATCAGCACTGAGGTACAGAACCATACATAGCACCTTATCCATAGTTCCGACCGTAGGCCGAAGGCCGGAGGTCGGTTCTATCACCCATTTGGCCCGGGGAACCCGGGCCGGTCACAGGCTGCCCCTGTAATTGTCGCCCCTGTAATGCATTTCCTTTTCGGTCTTGTTTCCCCCCTTTAATCGGACTCTTATTGCATTCTTTCGTCCTTACACCTTCGAAACCATTGCGTGCAGTCGTTCTTCCCTCGCATTTGCACCTGGTCATGTTGTCTTCTTGTGGAGTCAGAAAAAACCCCGGCGCAGGAAGTCTCTCGCGACGAACCCAATGGCGATGTTGTGATTCTCATAGATTGCACCTTCTTCGAGAACGTGTGAGGCGACACCGTGCACGCAGTTCTTTTTCTTCAGAGGATCTGCAATGTGATCTGCCTTTGGGTTCTTTACGGATTCCATCCCCTCGGCCATCTGGTAACATGGTCGTCGACCCTTCGGATGGTTTGACGCCTGATGGGACCGACGCGCATATGCTGCGGGATTTGGAACTTAATCGAGAACGTGTTAAGCTACACCGCGCTCGTCAAGTTTCTTTTTCTGTGTCTCCGCAACCTGTGTCCTCTTCAAATGATTCCTATTCAATTTCCCGTTCTGATGTCATGCGTTCACGAGATCGGGACCGACAATACCTTTCTCGCGAGCGTAGGACTGTTTCCGATCCTACTCGTTCGTTGTATTTGCCTAAACACCAAGAGAAGGCTGTTCACAAATTTCTCGATCGTGTGCGGGAGCTTGCTGATGATGTCAATGAATGTGTCGTCTGTATGGAACGCTATCATGGCATGGCCGTCGTGGAAAACGTTTGCGCGAGATGCCAAAGTGAGGTGCGTTTTGTTTTCCTTTGTGGTCTTTTCTCAAATTTCCTCTACTCACGCTGCTCTCAGTCTGAAGGCCACCGGTACGACGCTGGGAATTTTGCAGTTAACGCTAAATTTTGCCGTCCAGCGGTCGGACCCCAGCCACGGTTCCCGGGGCTCCCTAGTCACTTCTTCCCCCATCTAACTTTCGCTATGAAGAAAGCGATCCCCCTGAACCCAAACGAGTCAGCGTTGCGTCGCACACACCACTACTAAACACAAATCGGCCCCGTAGGCATTAATCATCAAAAAAGGAATGGCTAGACCAGCCTGCCTCCCCGAGCGCCTAGTGCCATGAGCTCTTCTATCGATATCGTACAGCAATCAAACAAAACTATAGCATCTCAGGATGAGGCCGTTAAGTTACGCGGCCTTAGCGACTAAGTCTGTATGCTCCGTCATTAACATGCGGATATGCCTACACAATCGATGGACACACCTGGAGGGCACCGGGGTTGGCACCAACAAGTTCATCGACCTTAGTCCCGTCCCTAAAGACAGCAAACGTAGGCATCTGCGAAGTAGTCAGCACTTCGATTTCCCCAAGGAGGGAAAACAGCGCACAGCACGGATGCCAACTTCTTGCGAGATATCTGACTGCTCGTCGACGTCGACCTTATAAAACCCGATTCCCGAGAAACTTGCATCATTCGACATCTTTTCAAAGACAGGGGAGATGACTCTGCACGGGCCACACCACGTAGCCCAAAAGTCAATAATGACGACGCTGCCGAGTTGA